>JAADYS010002101.1:0-12001 GCA_012931995.1 Fusarium albosuccineum | reverse complement strand
CCCTTCGCCCGCCCTCTTCCCGCCGTTGGACGGCCATGGAACGGCTCGCGACGTCGCCCATGCTGCTACGGTGCTGCGGCACTCGTCCAACCGCTGGCCGGCTGCTGGCTCGAGCGAGGCCGTCGATATCACACCCGCAACGGCTACAATCCCAGTCACAGCTACAGCCCCGGAGATGGCGCTCCACGCATCGCGGCGGCACGAGGACCGCCCTCTTCTTCCCCGGCCAGGGCGTCCAGCGAGTGGGCATGCTAACGCCATGGCTCGAGGCATTCCCCTCGACGGCCTCGCAGCTCCGCGACGAGATTGACGAGTACATGGGCTACAAGCTCTCCGACATCATCCAGAATGGCCCCTCCAAGCTCCTCACCGAGACCCCCAACGCGCAGCCCGCCATCATGGCCACCTCCATCTTCATCCTCCGAATACTCGAGCGCGAATTCGGCTTCAAGGTCACGGACCACTTCGACGTCACCCTAGGTCACTCTCTTGGTGAGTTCGCCGCAGTCGTCGCCGGCGGCTACATCTCCTTCCAGGACAGCCTGCACCTCGTGCGCAAACGAGCCGAGGCCATGTCGGATGCGACGAGGCTGGCGATCGAGCAGTATGGCGGAGAGTATGGCATGGTAGCGGTCATCTCGCACCCGGAGCACATGGACAACCTGATCAAGGCCATCCGCGACTTCGTGGGCATCTCGGCCGAGAACATGGACGACGTACCCCCAATCGAGCAGGTGTTGATCGCAAACATCAACAGCAAGAATCAGATTGTCCTAAGCGGCAACATTGAGCGTATCAAGACGCTCATCGCCCACCTCCGCCAGTTCCTAGGCTACGACCCTCGCGCCGTGCGCCTCAAGGCCGATAGTCCATTTCACAGCCCCATCATGAAGCCTGCCGTCGATGTCATGAGGAAGCTCCTCAACGAGAACAGCACAGTAAAAGGCCGTGAGAATGATGACATTGTCACATTTCCCGGTCAGCTGCCGTTGGTGAGCAATGTGTCAGCGCGGCCTGTCTGCTGCAAGAAGGACTTTAAAGACTTGCTAGCCCGAGGTTGCCTTGACACGGTTCGCTGGTGGGATAGCATCAAGTACCTAGATCAGGAGGGCCGGATCCGGCGCTGGGTCGGCGTTGGACCTGGCAAGGTCGGCCGTAACCTTGTTGGCAAAGAGGTGGGCATGCGCGGTAAGGACCTAGTGAAGGGCGGAGGCGTATGGGCCATTACAGATCCATCAGAGGTTGAAGAAGTTTTAAAGGGACTTGAAGATACTGCGGGCATCATGGAAGATGATGAGTATTCAGAGTAAAAGAAAGAGACGTATAAAGAAAACGTCCAGGAATGTGTACGAGTTTGGGGCGTTTTGCATGGCAACTGCTCTTACATGGAATGATAAGATCACAGAAGGGGAACGGTGTACGCTAAGACGATATGCTGCGTGCAAAATGCCGCCGCTGATGGGCCATTGACGATTACTAGCTTTGACAGCATCTTTTATAAACCAGGCCTTCAAATGTCAAATACAAGTTGGTGCTTGGGTGAGAATACGAGAGGGAGGTGATGGATGAGGGTTGGTTTCAGACTTTGAAGGGGAGCTAAAAACAGAGACATTGCCGACTTGAGTTGCTTATCGACAGATACCCCCCAGAAAAATATACCAAAAATAATTCCCAGTCGCAAACAGCATAATTCTTTGTTTGGGTGGTTCTTTTACACACAAAAGAGTCCATCCTGACGAGCCATGTGTAAGTGGGGGGTCACGCACTGGAAGAAGATGAGATGAGGGCTCGACCGGACGCTGAACTAAGCTCCCCCAGCTCCAACTCCAAGCTCGACCTTGCAACATCCAACCTCGCCGCCTCTCCTCCGCAACCATGTCCACCGCGATACCCTCGATCGCCTGTCTAGGCGTCATTGGCCGAAATGTGAGAAATGCTCTGCTGCTTCTTGCCCTTGAACCATCGAGGTCACTGCTAACATGCCCCAGAACAACCCCCTCCACATCTCCATCTTCCCCTCGCTCGACCCGACGACAAACACCTTTGCCCCGATCCGCACCCCCCTCCAGTTCTCGCTCCTCCTCTCCTCCACCATCGACGTCTTCGATCTCCGTGCCAAGAACAATGCCGTGTCAGGTGTCGGCCTGTCGGGTGACTTTGGCCTGCTGCACGCCGTTGACGACCGCCTTGCCGCCTACGGCTTCGAGACCAACACAGGCGTCCGCATGGTCTGCGTCGTCGACATGCGCGGCCGCCGAGTCGACGGCAGCGCCCTCGGTGCAGCAGCTCGCGGTGCTGCGGCAGGCCTGCGCGACGCCGAGCTCAAGCCTGTGTTTCGCGCCATGCAAAACGCCTATGTGAAGCTGCTGCAGAACCCCTTCTACGACCCGGATGAGCATGCGCCGCTCGGTGGCAGGGGCAGCAAGAAGATTACGAGTCGCAAGTTTGCCGAGGACATGAAGAGGATAGGGGAGGGATGGACGCCGGGCGTGACGAGCCTCTGAGCGGACAAGGGGCGGCGAGTGTAAGAGTAGACAGGACCAGACAGACCACGGATACAGGTGCATGGCGTTTGGAGTATGGCATGATGGGATATCCGGTCATAGACTTACCTAGAGATCATGCATATGCGGACAACGGATTCTTTTACGACATGACTTTTATTATATCTATTCGTCTCATCTGTCTTTGTTCGGCGTCTATATGTTTCCCGCCTCCTATCGACCATCCGACTGCTACGCCGTCCTACGTGGCCTTGCCGTTCTCGGTCTTTAAGTGCTCAACTCTCCATTTCGACAGCCCAGCCATCTCATCAACCTCCAGGCTCTCCCCCATACCCTCGTGCTGGCCCAGTCGGTTCGCGCCGATCTGGTGCTCTACACGCTGCGAGACGGCGCCGCCCTCCCAGTGTCGTGCCTCGACGGGGAGAGGCTGCCACCACTCTCCTGTCCTTGCATGCCACTGTGCGCTGCATAACTCCCAGAGTCGAGAGATGGCCCGCTTGTACGCAAAGCGCTCGTCCTCACCAGTGAAGGCGCTCGTGTTTGCAAAGTCAACAGCCTTCTTCTGCAGGCCAAAGTCCGAGTCCTGGTCAGGATCATAAGACGACGTGCTCGATTTGGTATCATAGTAGGAGACGTTGGGTCGGAATGGAGACATTTGGTCCTGATAAACCTCTGCGATAGTTTCCGAGTACAGGTCATCGGGCTCATCCGACTTGCCGGTCTTTCCAGGTGCTGAGCCTTTCTTCTTGGGGAAGAACAGAGTGTCTGGCGGATTTTGTGCTCGGATGATCAGCTTGCATCGGGCCTCGTACAGAGCATCTAGAAGTGTGATGAACCGTCGGGCTTCATTCTTCTTCGCATGCGTCAAAATTGGAACGTTGTCGATGATGAAGGTATGGTATGTAGAAGCCATCGTGATATAGTCGGCAGGACCAAATGATTCAACGAGGCTCTCAAAGTCCCAGAACACATGTCCATTGTAGTGCCGGGGAGTGTGAACTTTTCGACCATATACCACCAAGGTCGATGGCTCCCAGGGTAATGGTTGAGGCCCCGTCCATGTGAGGGCTGACTCGATCCGTTGCTGCCAGGGGTCCCCTTCATCAGTAGAGAGGAAATAATTGACCGGCTTCTTGATTAATCGGTCAGGCTTGTCCTCGACGATGACCTCTCCAGCCGCCGCTTCATCCTCGACTGCGTCCCCGACCAAGGTTGTGGGACTCTCAGTCTCCTCCTTTCTTCGCCAGTCCCGAGCCCCTTCCATCTGCCAAAAGTCGCATCTGGCCTTCAAGACTTCAAGAAAATTGGCAAAGTCACTGGTTGATCCGTACAGTTCACCTCGGGACCGGACCGAACCCCCGAAAAACTTACGTATCAGCCCTCTTGTTGGCGCAGGCGTGTAGTCAACACCGGTGGCATTCTGCAGCTCTTCTGGCATGCGATTGGAAGACGCAATTAGGACGCCGCCGAGCTGAAAGAAGGTGATGAAGAGGTGATTGAGGATCTTGCTGGCAGCCCTGTCGGGTAACTGGAACTCGTCGAGGAACAAAATGGGGGACTCGTCAACGAGTTTCTTGGCCATCCATAGGATCGAGTATTCGTTTCCATCATCCAGGGTGCTGGGGTTTGATTTCCGGTGTTGTTCGAGTTGCGAGATTGTGTAGAGCATGAATGTGTTGAAGTGCCATCTCCGCTTTCGCTCAGTTGGCAACCCATCGGCCAGCAAGTCAAGAAGCATAGACTTCCCAGTGCCTACTTCACCGGAAAGAAACAGCCCCTTGGGAGAGTCAATCTCAATGGCGGACTCGTGGTTAGTGAGAACCCGGGTTAATGCGAGGCTCTCCCGACCTTCGGGCGTCGTTAGGAGATGCTTGAAGAGCGGATTGCGCCATATTGAGTGATTTCGGAGAGCGAGGACGTTGCGGTCATCTTTGTCCTCGTCCTTTTTTGGTTCCGTGAGGCGAGCAACCTGTCGTAGCCGTTGGCGGTACTCGGCCTGGGGAGAATAGTCCTTGATGCGGAGGTAGATCTTGTGTAAGTGCCGGGCAAGGCGGTGCTGAGCCGGGTCCGGGGCGTAGAGGCCGGCAGCCACGTGAGTCTGGTATTTCACCAGAGGGTCTGTAATGATGACGGCCGTCGAGAACCGTCTCATTTTCAGAGTAGGTTTTGTTGGAGATGAGCTATTTGATCTGCGGTCTATGTCCAGTCGCTGCTTAGTGTAGGGTAGAGGTAAACATGGCTTGGTACCCCGGCGCCGGTTCCGACAAACACCTGATCGGGGCGTTCCGAATTGGGAACCAAGAGCAGGAAAGAGATGGATTCAGTGGATGGAACCGTTTTGGATGAATTTGGGGCGTTTATGTCGGCGCGATGCTTCCGGGTTCATGCGCGCGTGTGCCAAGGGCAAAAGTGGTAGCGACGTCGTTTGTTAGTCGTTATCGTGTAGTACAAGGTCCGAGGTTATCAGATGGCGATATGCATCATCGATTTGCGTCGAAGCCACCAAGTCAAAGTTGGGCAACCAGTCCGAGCAATTTGAATTGACAAGAAGCGACATCAAGACCCAAAAAAAACCCGGTCAAGGAAAATCAAAGACACCTGGTAAGGCCAAGATCTACTAATGCTCGATCACGGCTCAATGTCCTGGATGAATCAATCGCGGGTTATCGGCCTCTGTCTGGCATCCAAGTATCGATGAGCCGGGAGTACGCAGGGGTCCGTCGGAAGAAGCCTCAGCTTCTGACTAAGGCAAGGTACCGCGAGCTCAGAGGTACCTCCGCAAAGAGAGGCTCTTCTACCACGCGATCTGATGTGGGGCAAACGTCGCTGGAGGCTGAGGATGAGAGGCTCTGGTTGGTACGTGCGCGGCTGGGCAACTGAGCTTCCAAGGGGTTTTCCAGCACAGCAGGCAATGCCAGCTCAGCGCAGCATGTCTAGCAGGCCCCTCCAGAAGGCACCACAGGGCCCCGCAGCCAATCAGAGCGCGCCAAACGTGGCTTTTGCTGTAGCTAGGGGTGCAGCCTGTCCCCGTTTTGTTATTCGATTGGCTTCTGGCGCACGCTTCGTCACTGTCTCGCCCAGGGCCCTCAGGCTCGTTGCTGTTTGTTGCTGCATCCATCCCCAACCCAGTTTTCTGCTTTTTTTAGCTCGCCATCATCCATCCATCCATCCCCAAAAGTCACCGCCCACACAAACCATCACGGTCACGGTTCACGGTCACGTTTACGCGGCGACATGCCTCTATGACTACGAGGCTGATTCCATCGCCATCTCCCCCCCGACGACACCTCCCTCGCCGCGCCCTCCTTTGCGACCTCCTGTCGGCCGTCCATCGATAGACACGACCCTGTTTGCGATCCGCCCAAAATGTTTTCCCCGTCTGTCGCCGAAGGTGGCCCGGCGACGGCGACTCGTTCACGCCGCCGCCAGCGCCCCCTGAGCTCAGAGAACATAGCCCAGCAGCCCAAGGCAAAGAGGCCGCGGCTGCCGTTGACGGAGCAGACTTTTGTCAATCCCGATGCCCAGCAGGAGATGATCGAGGTCAAGACCGACAAGGTCGCGACGCCGCCAGTGTCTGTGCCCGTCAAGAACAACAACATTGAGCCCGTTGGGAGCCTCAGCCCCGTCGTGCGCAAAGAATTGAACGTCCGTGCCAAGAAGGCAAAGCACGGCGACCGTGCCGCCAACAAAGGCGACGGCAGTCTTGTTTTGGTAAGATCCCGTCCCTTTCCTTTGCTTTCTCGATGCCCCATATGCTGATCCTCCACAGACGAGCACCAACGCATACACCGTCAGCAAGCTTCCAGCTCTTCCCGACAGAATTCGCAACGACTGGTCAGGTAGGTTCTTTGACCTCGACAGCCTTGCCTCCCAAGTACCTACCTACTCACCTTGATTCCTGCAGCCCACCAAACCGCCGATGTCTTCTCAAATTTCGGCTACGCTCTTAGTCTTACTCGCACTCATGCCGTCGTCTGGCCCTACACGTCAACCGCGCAGTCCCCCGAGACCTTCACCTTTACACTACCGTCAGCATCTAAACCAAACGATCCCCTTCCCGTAGGATGTCTCGTCTCGCCTTCCGCCTCGTCGACCGAGCCCGGTCTAGTCGCAGTCATGTCGGGAAGTGGCAAGGTTGTCTACTGGGAGTCCATCTCGAGCGCAGCAACCTTTGCCTTCATCAAGAAAGATCGCTCCGGCGTCGAGTACATGATTTCAGGAATGCAATCCGGGGAAAAGGTTGTGGCCATTACTAACGCTGAATCCGCCGGCTTCATCCTCACCTTCAATTCTGGACGACTTGCCTACATGAACGTGCGCGATGGCTACGGACGACCCGCCATTTCTGTACAGTTCTTGCGCAGCAGTCTCTCGCCCGCTTCGAGCGGAATCTTCGGCAGTATCCGACATGCCTTCTCGCATCTGTCGCTTAAGGGGGACATTGCAGCTGTCCGCGCTGACCGGTCCTCGAGGATGGGCGAGAGGAATATTGTGGCCCTCACCGAAAAGGGACGACTTCACGCCTGGAGGGTTCATCGAGGAGGCCACAATGAAATCATTGGAGATGCAGACGTGCGCGACAACATCATCGCCGCCTTGCAAGAAACCGATCCCGCCTCCCAAGAGTTTCCTGAAGAGTCTTTCGAGGCGATTGACTTCACATACGTCCCCAAGGGCTTGGAAGCCAAGTACCATGAGCTGAGCAGGTTGAGCGAGGCCATGGCGACTGACGACTCCTCGGTACAGCATCTCTTGATTCTCGTTAGCCTAACCCTACGAAGCACATCCCGTTATGCATTGGTCGAAGCCATCTTGACCCCGAACGATTGCCAAATTGGCATGATCCGCCCTATAACCTCTTACACTGCCCCGACACAACCTACCGAACTCTCTGCCACTGCCCGTCCTCGCCTCTACCTCCCTCGCCCGGCGCTGGTCGCCTTCGTCGTCTTCGATCGAGCCACTGTCATTGCGTCGATCGCTATCCCGCCACAATCCCCCGACTCCCAACTCCAATCCGACAGCCATATCTTACCGTCATCTTTCGAAGACGTCGTTGACTTCCGCGAGGACGATGTGCATGAAATCATGGGCTCTGGGTTTGAGGAACCCGCCCCGGTTCCCAGCCACGAAGAGTACCGGTTACAACGACACAAGACCAAGAACCCGGCTGTGGTGCTGATGGTCCGGGGCGCTGGTACGGTGCGAATCGTGACAACTGACGTGGATAAGTTTGCTAGTGACCAGCCACCGAAGGTGTCCGCCAAGAGCAAGCTTGAGCAGGCAGTCTTTTTTGGCGTGAAGCAGGATAACCCTTTGATTTTCGATGGCCGAAAGGAAATCAGGTTCTCCAACGAAGAAGTTGCTGAAGCAGCTCTCGAGATTAGCCATGAAATTCTGAGCTCAAGCACACCATTCATCTCAACACTCCCGGCATCTCTCGAGGACAACCTGCGCGCCCGGTCGAATGCGCTCGAGAGGCTCATGTCGCAACTCAAAATCATTGGAGCAGATCTTGACCGTAAGACACGATGGAATCTGCTGTACAATGCTGAGAAGATGCACGTGGCTGTGTTGTTGTGGAAGCGACACGAAGCCTTCACTGCAGCCCGTCCAGCACACGACAAGAAGAGCCTAATCGGGTCGATCGTCGAGTTCATCCACCAGGACCAGAAGCACAACCCCGTTGCTCAGATTGGCGAGGTTGACCGGGTCCGCCACTGGTTCATCAACGACGTGTTCCGCCTCGAACTCTTTGTTGCTTGGGCATATGAAGTCATCAAGACCTTGTACAAGGACCATTTGCTCGACGACGCCAAAGTCACCGTCATGATTCACGAAGCTATCCAGGTCAACACATGCACACACGTGGCAGCCCTCGATTTCCGCAAGAACAACCTAAGCTTCTACGGGTTGGGCTTCGAAGAGTTGCGAATGGGCATTCTGCGCGACCGGTACGACGATCTCCCGGAGCCCTGGACTGGATGCCACTATGTTGCAAACAACGCCAAACGTCTCGTTGACCTATCGGACCAGTGGGTTCTGAAGCACCATAACGTGGAAGATTCAGTCAAGGGACCAGCTCAACCGGACTCCAAGATCATCGCCAAGATCTATGAAGAGCTTCCTCTCCTGACTGATGGAATGCTCACCTCTATTCTGGAATATGCCCGTTGGGCATCCGCAACACCGGATCAGAAGACCATGGCTCAGAACTTTGCCAAGGTGTACCAGACAGACCGATTCGAAAAGCCTCTTGTGCTGGCACGATCTGGAAAATGGGAGGAGGGAGCGACCATTGCCGAGAAGCATGAATGTCTCCGCGCCCTATCAGTCATTCTGCTTGATCACATCCAGGAACTAGAAGTTCAACTCTCCGAACCCGGTATTTCACTATTGGACTCGGAAAACCTCAAGCGGCTGCGCGAGAGCAAGAAGGCCAAGTTGGAAAGCAGCTTTTCCAATTACGGACAAGCCTTCGCCTTCCCCGCTTATGAGTTTCTGCTTCAGAAGCACGGCGTTGAAGCCGTCTTGGAATTCGATTTGGACAAGCTTGGCTTCAAAACGCAGTTCCTTCGTAGCAAACCAGAGCTGGCACGAATCTCATGGATCAACGACGTTCAACAGGAAAAGGACGTTGGCCACGGCGCAGACACTTTGGTCGATCTTGCTCTTACCAAGGAGCAGCAAGTATGGAACAAGAAAATCGAACTAAGCCTCGGAAAGTTGGCTCTTCTGGCTAAAATGGAGGAGAAAAACACCAACGCCACTTTCAAAGTCAACGCCGACGAGGCACGTGCCGAGGAGAAGCTTAACAAGGTTGACAAGGAGTTGATTGCCATCAAGATTCAAGATCAGCTCTATAGCCAAATTCTCCCCAGCACCTACGATGCTGTGGATGATGCTGCGGCGCTCAACTTCGCGATGGAAGTCCATAGCATGAACATTCCTCGACGCCAAAAGGCACAGCACCAAATCTTCGAGGACGGCATCAAGCGACTCCTCAAGCACGAGGCTCTGGATGCTATGACTCTTATTGACTTACTGACTCTGGTCTCACTTAAGCCTGAGTCACGAGAGGAGTTTGCACACCCATTTTGGCTGGCTCTAAAGGTTGCCGAAAGCGGCTGTCACGGCGATGAGGTCAAGGAGGCCAAGAGGCTCATCTGGAGACGGCTGTTTATTCGTGATGACTGGGCGAGGATTAATGATACACAACTTAAGGATGACCGAGAGGTGGTTGAGCGTTTGGCAGACACGGAGCTCTATGCCATGTTTGCGGATTGCATCAGTTTTCGTAAGTTAAATCGTTGACCTCTAGTCAAGGCCTTATGCTAATATGTATGCAGAGGATGCACGGGAACCATTCCGGCCCTTATCACCCCAGGAGGCCATGGGCGCCTTCACCGAAAATCTGGACCGTCGGTTCCGCGACTTTGACACGTCGTTCCGATCCAAGCTGATCGACGTTATGAAGCATGAGGATAAGCTCCTCCATCAGCATATCGAGAAGAACCGTCTCGGCGAGTGGGTCCGCACCACCCTTGACGCCGCCCGAGTCGATGTGGACAGTAGTTTGGACGAGACTACTAAGAATGCCGTCGCCGCTACCACCGTCGAAGGTGATTCTAAGGCCGGCTCTCTCTTCCACAATGCCGGAAAACCCAACGGCCTGGTCGGAGGCACCTCCATATTCGCTTAGGTCCAAATCTGGCAGGATCTTCGAAAACGGCGATTCATTCCCTTGTCTTTTTCTACCAACTTTCATCGCATGTATTATACAATAACGGCGGTCTTCAACCCACAGCATGACCGCCCATGACTTGACACAACAGACACTCACACTTTGGGAGTTTTCTACATGACTACACCGTAACAACATACGCACGCATTCATACAAGAAAAAAAGGGGGTCCTTTTGGATTGGACAGGAGAGCAGAGCAGAGTGTTGTGGTTTTTCTGCGTCCTTGCTTCTCTTTCTTTTTTCTTTTCTTTTTTCTTTTTACTCTCATGTTCAAGCACTGTGGAGACGAGGAGGTTGATTGGTATCGATTTTATTCAATTGGGAATAGGGGTAGGGGTTTACTGGCTTTACGCCCCTTCTTCGCGGGCAACCACGGAAAGCAGGTTTTCGTCATGTTGATAATAAAAGAGACCCAGGCTGAGCATGCGCCTGATTGCATGCTGCTCAATCATAGTTCCATTTGCGATTGCATACATGTCTCACGTGTGAACGTCGACAACTTTGAAATATGGCAGTTATGCTCCAATCAGACAGCAATATTGTTGCGGTGTTGCTCTGCTTCACTCATCTGGCTTCACCGTGCATGAAGTTGCGGTTGATGCAATCTTGTTCATTCCGGCATTACCTAGACATAACCCATACGCCACTCCATAACCCCGGCACCCGATTCCATCATCTATCGGGGCCGACATCACTCCTTTTTGACCCCAAGACCATCCCAAGTAGAGGCAATTCTGCTGGCGATGCCTGATCCAACAGCCGAAAAAGTCACATTCATCTCATCCAGCTACGCAGCTCGAATGAGGACCGATTGACGACGAGGCCAGAAGACGGGCCCGGTTACGCAGCCGTGATAATATCAGCGCCAAAGATGCGTGTAGGTGCCCACAACCAAAAGGCGGGACGCGGCCGATAGGGCGTGGGCGGGGCAGAAGCGAGAGGGAAGACGCGGGGCTGCTTAACCCTGCATCTTTCTTCGCTTGCCGACCTGGGCCGAGAAACCAGTCTTGATGGCTGTGACACTTCGTCGAGAACCGCAGTTGTTGCAGGTGATGAAGTACAGGCGGTTCTCACCCTTGTTGAGCTCCGTGTCGGGGGATTTGCAGGTCTTGCAAGTGACGTATTCGACTGCAGAAAATGTGAGCAATTGGGTATTAAAAGATTGGGATTTGCGTCAAACTCACTGATGTATTTTCGGACAACGTTCTCAATCTGCTTCTGTTGGAAACGACCCTTGATGACCAATCTTCGGCTGCCGTCGACTGAACCGCTGGTACCCAATTCGGCAAACAGATAGGCAGTGACGTGTTCCTCGGTTCGCTTCATGCGCTTGCAAATATCGGCAATGTTGGCAAACACAGTTTTTCGGTTACCTTCGCGCATGCACTGAGGAGGGGGGATCTTGTAGCTCTTGGTTCCGCTAATGGTGTGGTCGGGGTTCTTCTGGGTAAGCTGGTTGAAGAAACGCTGGAGTAGCAGGCTGTAGCCGATAGATTTGGTCTCATCGTGGGCCCAGATGCCGGTTCCCTCGTTCATGTCACCCTCCTCTTCTTCTTGAGGGGCTTCCTCAGGCTCATCACCCTCCTTCTCGAGAGCTTCGAGCTGCTCGATGAACTTGTCATTGTCGGCCTTGGGGGCCTTCTTCTTCTTCTTTTTCTTCAGCAGGGTCAGGTCGAGACCGTCCTCCTCAGGGGCGGCAGCATCATCGGCGGGGGCGGCATCATCGTCATCGGTCTTGGCCTTCTTCTTCTTC
>JAADYS010002100.1:27956-39072 GCA_012931995.1 Fusarium albosuccineum | reverse complement strand
GCCATGAGGAGGAGGGGGAGGAGGGCTGCCAGCATTCGCCGACCTGAAGCCTTGGCCCCATCCGCCCGAGTTACCATGGCCAGAACCAGGACTGCTTGAACCACTGCCAGGAGATCTCTGGTCTTGGGTCTGGAAACGGCCGAGAGCCCATGCACCAAAGCCCACACCAATGACAAGCATGGCCATTGCCATGTTACCCAAACCATGGAAACCCTCCCACCAAGCTCGAAAAGCAGGAGCTAAAGTCTGGCCCAGGACAACGAGAATGAGGGCTGAAGCGAAACCGGCGGCAAAACTGTTGACGTTGGGCTGCATTGATGGCAGGTATAGGAACCCGCCGCCGGAGGAGTGTTCGGGGATGACGAAGATGTCATACTTGCCCGGAGGCAAGCCGGCGCCCTTCGGCACTTCGCCATGAGGGGGCGGAGGCGGAGGCGGTCCGCTCATTGTCGACGGTCAGCTCGAGGGGATTCGTGTGTCAAAATTGTCTACTCGACTGTCGATATTCAGAGTCGCAGACGTAGGCGGTGTCGCTCGTTTATTACAATCTTGAGGAAGCCATCAAGGCAGCGGTGACGGGAACAAAACTAACGACGAGGTCAGTTGAGCCGTCGACACGGCAATGGGTATGGCTGCCGAAGCCAGCAGACTAGGTAGGTTGATGAAAGTTGTAGGAGGGAAAAAAAGGTCTGTTCCCAGGTGGCTGGGGCCCGAGTGCGGGATAGGTGTTTGATGTCGGACAAGACTCACACAAGACAAAAAACCGGGAATACGGAGGATGGTCTAACGCCAGGCTCCCTCGGACAAAAACGACGTTGCAAAATGTACAAGACACGACAACAAAACAGAAGCGGTCGTTTCCGATGCGAAAATCACGATGCCCTGCTTGCGTGCGTGCAAACTGCTAGTGCAGTTCCGGTGTGCAGAGGGTTAGTACGGTGAGGAAAACCAGGATGTCGAGAGTAAGAGAGAGGAGGGGAGAGGGGAGCGAAAAAAAAGTGTGGCCTCGTCGTGGTGGAGAGGGCGGAGGCGGAGGCAGACAAGGTCGAGGGTCGAGGTGACGAGGGCAAGAGCGAAGCAACGACGACCGCAGCAGGAGATGGCCTGTGGTGGTGCAAGAGCCACCGGGGAAGGAGCTGCAGGTGCAAAAGGTTGTTTACTTTCAGGCGCTTTGGGGAAGGCTCGGCCGCGGACGGGACGGGGATGGGCGGGTTGACGGGTGGATCAGGGGGCCGGGAGCAGGTACATAGCAAGTACCTCTGCTCCCAGCAGCTGGAGCTGTCCTCCCAGCGCTCATCAGAGCCCTACAACGCGCTGTGATGCTGCAAGGTCACCCAACCTGCAGCGGCGCTAGCGCGGGACGCACCCCTCCTGAATCCGCTCTCGAGGTGCCCTGGTGGACCTGAGTCTTTACTCTAGCGCTGTCCCTCCGCCAGCGGGGCACACTCGCTCACAGCACGGCTCCACTCGCCATCTCGTGGCTCAGGTCACTCACTGGTGCGTTTTGACTGGTGAATGGCGCTAGAGGCAGCTCATCCCAGACCTTCTGAACCTATCACCAGAGGTTACAGGGAGCTGGGATGCAATCCCGTGGCCTCGAGGGAAGGAGAGAAGTGGCTTTGCTTTTCTTCATCGTTCTTTTCGCATTTCGAATGGGCTGGGGACGGAGTTGTTCACATGGTACGATCTATGTTGACTCTGCTGGTCTGAGCTGGATGAGCCATGGACAAGTCAATTTGCCAGAGGTGCCCGGACATGTCAACTCTATCTCGTTCATTACTGACGTGCAGCTAATCCATCCCGCATCGAATCATCACCTCGTCCATGATGAGGCCTCAGCTGGATCCTTGAAGAGTTGAGATATCAGACTCGCTTCAACAAAGATTGAGGGGCCGGGGGAGGGCAAATGCAGGGACGATAAACGAGAAAAAAAAAGGAGGCTCTTGACATGAGCACGTTAATGCCGAGAATATTATGTTGTATTGACTCTGCTTTCAGCCTCATGACTATCACTATCACCGAGGCTCTGCTTGCATCTTCACTCTTCCACAGTCTTCTCCTTCACCCCGGGTTACCCATGTCCGTCAACTGCTTCTCCCGTCTTCAACCCGCACGACCGTTGGTCTAGCCCCCAATGCCTTTGTTCGCGTTCATTTCCCTCTGGGAGACGGGAACCTACTGATGGCCGGGTATTCCCTGCTTGTCGCCGTTCCCACACTCAACATATCTTCTCGTCCACCATTCCCTGCCCACAAAGACACGCGGCAACCCGTCCCGTTCGAACTCGCACTGACAGGACCCTGTGGATCAGAAAAAAGGCCAGGCCACAGTGCAGGAAAAGCGAAGAACCGAGGAAAAAGAAAAGAAGCCGTTAGGAGCTCGTCCCGCTTCGTGAACCTTTCAACGTTTCCACTCGTCCTCTTGTCCTCTGTTGCTCTGGCTGGTAGCGAATGGGCTTGTTGCCCTTTTCCCCGCCCGCGGATCTTGTCGGAGGTTAGACAGTGTGTAATCCATGACCTTGTGTGTTTTGCTGTCCGTCATTCAAAAATTTGAGGGCTTCCATGTGTCCGCGATCTGTGTCGTTTGTCTGAATCGCTCACAATGCTTCTCGATGCCTGTCCCTTGTCTCGGCACGGCTTCAGCTATCCGCCAATCCCCTCTCTTCCTCCACTCTCTTCAAATGCTCCCTCGTCACCATCAGAGCCTTTCCAAGTCGATTCTCTCCCCAATGCTCCTGGAAGCCCATTGCTCGCTTCTCGTTGTATCCGATTCCCCAAACCCGGTCTCGGGATGCCGCTTCGACGAGAATGCGGTCACCCGTCGCCAGTAGCTTGCGACGCAGGTGCTCGTTCTGGGTAAACTTGGCGATGTTGCCCACTTCGACCACTCTACTCTTGACAGGGTCCCACCCGTCGGGGGTGAAGCCAGCCGTGTCCCTGCCCAGCCGCTTCTGGAGTTTCGGACTCGAGGTTGCCAGGATCTCAGCCTGCGTCTCTGTGTCGGTGAAGCGCGCGGCTTTGCAAAACATCATAAACTGCTCGGCGCAGTTGAACTCGATGGACCCGTCCGGATCCGTTTCGTCAATGCTACGGCCGACGAGTTCGGAAATCTCGGCTTTGCTAACCGTAAAGACTGACGGGAACCACTGACAGAACTCGCCGTGCTTGGCATTTGGCATAAAGAAGAACAGATAGCTTTTGTCGGTGTCGGTACCCTGGGCCTGGGTCGGCGAAGCTTCTTCAAGCTGTGGAGGCTTCGGCCCCGCCGGCTTCTTGCTCTTCCTGCCCATGTCTTTCCACTATGGCTTGCTGCTGTTTTGGCCTGTGATGTTTTCCTCCAAGCACGCGACAAGTTGACTACGCATTCAGAGAGCATTTTGCCTTTAGGCCTCGGAGAAACCATCAAGCAATGACTCTCTCGCCGAATAGACTTTGCACCGCGTTACAGAAGCTTAACTTTGGTTCCTGAATGGTCGAAGTATGGTTGGGTCTCAACCTCTGCGAACGACTCAAGCACTCGAGTCAATTCCTTCACCGACGACACAATCTTTTTCACGCAGCAATCTCCATTTACGTTGGTCATCATGCGTCCGCAGCTTCCGCAACGTCGCCGTCTTCGCAGCCCGCCAAGAGGTGAGTGGCTGTGATGGCCTCACCGCTGAGGCCCTCGCTCCACCACCCACACCCCTAGGTAGGTAGGTAAGTAATACGCGCCAGCCTTCTGGCAACGCGTCTCGTTCCCCAACCTCCCCTCCCGAGTCCAGCGAAACTCTACACAACATAGAGTTGTTATCACTTGCGTGGCACAATCACTTCCAATCGGGTACAGCATATCTGCATGCATCTCTGTACCGTTTTGATCACACCTTGCACAAACCACCTCGTGCTTGGCATCATCTCTTTTTTCTTTTTTCTACTTGTCATGGCCTGCATGTGATTGGGCTGCGAGAGGCAGAGCCATTTCCTTACCCATGTTGCGTTGCCTAGCAACAGGCGGGGGTAGGATTGGTGATCGACCAGCAGGCTCCCCCACTACGAAAAAGAAAGACAAGAGAAAGAGAGAAAGGGAAAAAGGGCGCTAAGCGGGCGAGGCGACGTCGGCTAGTGACGTAGCTGCGCCACTAAAATGTCTTTTTGGCTCTGCTGCGGTTGTTTCCAGCAGCTGCATGTCTCTGAAGCTGGTTGCAGGTAGACGAGCAGAGGGGGGCATTTGATGAAGAAATCGGCCCCCTTTTCTGTTGCTTGTTGTGATTCTCTTTGCTTTTCTCGTACGAGACTCAAGCTGCAGCTCTCGATGCCATTCAATGACCTCGATCGAGGCCAGAAATTTTCCCTTCCGACGTTGCAACCATCTGTCGTCTCGTCTCCCCTGCCCCTAGCCTAGCTTACCTCTCGTTTGGTTGCAGAGTTACCTTCAGCCGGCCAAAGTACCTCTGTTGTACCCCCTTGACCCAGACCCAACCTATGGATCCTCATGCAACACGTGGAACGGTCCGGCGCGCAGGGCCGCGTCTCGAGGACGACTTGTCCTTTTCTTGCTTTCCCGTCGAGTCGGATCATCTTTTGTGAAGCAGGGTTTTTCGGGTCGTTGTTGTGTGACGACAGGTAAACAGTGGCTTATTGGCCATGATGTCGTTGATTATCTGTACGACAGACTGAAATCAGGCTCTCAAGGTGGCCGCGGCCGGCTCTCTTTATACGTGCCCGCGTTTGACACAACGCATTCAGGGATGAGGCAAGCGGCTGTCTGTGGAGAACAACTATAGCGTCATTGATATTGTATGCCTCTCCCACCATTTGCCATCAGACAAGGAACAAGGTATCATTTACAGCTTGAGCGTCCATGTACAATCAACGGCAATGCAGCAATAGTAATGCAGCTAACCCTTCGTGTGCCTGTCAAAAACAGCTGTCACCAAATCCCCCACCTCTTTCAAGGCATTGCGCAATGACCAAATTGAATCCTTATGCCATGAAGAAAAACCACCAAATCAGCAAAACAGAACTGTTCCAAGCAACCCAGCCCGTCCAAGACGCCCTGCATGTCCATCAAATGCCACAATCTCATGCTTGTACCGCGAGCGTAACAACGTCCGCAATCCATTGGATTCCTTCAAAGAACATCCTGACAATCCATATCCACCAAACGGCGACTTGAACTCCAAACAGAATCAATCGTACCAGTAGAGCCAGCAATAGCAGTCACATCTTTTTGATCCGGTTATTAGCCACCTTGACCTTGGCTTGCACTCGCGTTGCGTCCTCGTCCAGCATGTCGAGCATCTCCGTCTGTCGTTCCACCTCGTCGTGGATCTGTAGACCCATCTCCTTCTGTCGTCGAATGATTGCGGTGAGTTGGTCCACTGCAAGGTCTTGGTTCTTCATCTCTTCTTTCTGTAGTAGCAGAACGCCCTGGTTGTCCAGCTCACGCGTCTTATCCGTCTCTGGCAGAGGAGCTCCTAGAACACGGCCGCTGGGTCGTCCACCCTTGAGAAGGCTAGCCTTGTCAGCCGTTGACGCTTGGCCTTGGCTGGATCCCCCTCGTCCCGCAGCCGACGTCGTCGAGCTGGGCATGCTATTGGAGAGCTTATCAAGACCCTCCCGCTCCATGCGCGCCTGTGACACCAGATCGCGACGGCGTCGTAGTTCGCCCTCGCCCAGTCGACCCGACTCTTGTATCCTACGTAGTCCATCCGCCAGCGTGGCGATCAATGTGCCGCTCCTGACCAGAACCCTCTTGGCTGCTGCGCCTGCTTCCGCCGCAGCCGTCGAGTTGCCATTATCGACAGCGGCATCTCGCCTCGACAAGCATTGCCTAGCCTCATGAAGGTTTTGCTTCAGATCTCTGTGAAGGTCCAGCCATGTACCCGGATCAGCCGCGCCTGAAGCAGCACTCTTCACTCTCCCTCCTGCTGACACGGCCGAATTCGTCGTGCTCGAGCTCGGTAGGTTCAGGAACGCCCTCCATGCTGAGGTGTCGCGCCATCTTCGGTCGGGCGACTCGGCAATCCCACGTAGATACTTCTCCAGTCCCGTTTGGCGTTCTCGTGTTAATTCAAGCGAGTTGACGGTTGACTTGAGCCAGTGCTTGGCGGGCAGAGGTTCTGGCGGCGCGGCGCCAACCTCCTGGACGAGGGTGTTATTGAGGGCGTCAAAGTCGGAGTATCGCTTCTGGACGACGAAGGAGCGGAGGGGAAGTCGGAGGGTGATGTTGTAGAGTGTGTATGGCTTTTTGGAGCCCTCGTCGGAGACGCTCGTGGATGGGATGGCGATCTCGGGCGGCGGTGCCATGGTGAACGTTGTTTGTGTTTCTCTCTCCCTCCTCTACTCGCAAACTCTAGTGCTGGCTCACTGGAAGCAAATCGTCTATGATGAAGCGCAGGCGTGATGATGAAGCAAAAGATCTGCTCTGGTTTGCACGAAGGGAAATTGCACAAGATAAGAATTGGAAAGCCAAGGCGAGAATTCAGGGCACGAGGATGAGGAATGCGTCATGGTCATGGCGTCGTTCAGAGCAAAAGGGTCAGGGTGCCTGACGTATCCTTATTCATACCGTGTAACTGTACTGGGCTTAGCGCTCCATGCAGCCTCTGTAAACCTGTCTGCCGGCAAGGTCACGGCGCCGGTGGCTCGGGGCGCTAGACCCCAATTGGGTGGGCATGCGACCTTTTCGACAGTGATATGCACTGTGCATGGATGACGGCTCATAAGCTTCTTCAAGATGCAATGCATAAATGCATCCCTAGGCTACAGAATTGAGGCCTAGCACATATCGTACGGCAAGTAATATTCCCAACAAATTTAACTAGCATTACCCATGCATTAGACTATGACTCTTTGGCGGTAGCATACCATGACGAGGCAGGACTAATGGTGAGCCGGTTCTAACGATCTTCATCGTCAATCATAAGCGTAATTGTTAATATGCCCTCAGAAAGGCCGCTTGTATTGTCTCAACGCTGGTAAGGTATCATAGTGTAGCAACAAATCTCCGGTCATATCTCGTAACATCCAAGCCACCCCACCTACATGTGTTTTCGAGGCTTTCCAGCGCGATATTAATCCTGTCTCACAAGATCGAATGTCCCTCTTCAACGCCTAGACCTCCCCCGCCTTTCTATCCTCCAACTCAATCTTCTTGGCGACAACAGCATCTCCCAGGTTGCACTGGTACGTCTTGAACTTGCGAGCAGGGACATTCTTATCAAAGAGTTCCTGGATCTCGGCATAGTTGCGACCCTTCATCTCAGGGAGGCAGAAGTAGAGGTACACACACATGGGCACGGAGAAGGCGAAGAAGATGAAGCAAACTGTATACTCATTAGAAGCTGGCACTTAGATGGAGATGAACTCGGGGACTCACTCTTGCCGCCCAGGTTGAGTTGATCGCTGTTGATCAGGTACGGCATGACCTGAAGGACGAGGCACGACACAGCCGTGGCACTCATGATGTTGATGGCATACGTCTTCTGTCGAAGTGGGATACTAGGAGTTTCGCCTCCCACAGAGTACGCAGTAGCGCCTAGGGTCATCTGCAAGTGAGTGTCAGCGGCCAATGCTATTTGCTAGACGTGCGTCAAACAACTTACCTGGTACAAGAAGCCCCAGATGACCATGAAAGCAACAGTTGCCGAGAGAGCCTGCTGGTTATTGACAGTACTAATACCGCCAATAATAAGCAGGCCAACCGTAATGGCAATCGTTCCCCCCACAATCATGGGTCGACGTCCAACGCGGTCAACGAGGGGCCACGAGCACATATTGCCAAAGAGCTGGATAGCAAAAGCTGCTTGAGCAATTCCGATCGGGTTTCCAACGCCAGCAAGGCGGAAATAATATGTTAAATAGCCAGAAACAAAATTAACTCCGACAAATTGTTGCGCGATGTAAGTCATGCAAATGATCAAGGTTCGACGACCGTCTGAGCCCTTGAAGCACTGCAGCCAGTTTCCTCCCTCGGCCATAGCGTCTTGCTCGCTGCGGATAGCCAACTGGGCAACTGCGACGGCGGTATCGGCGTCAAAGTCTTTGCCGTTGAATCGGATATAGGAATTCTTGGCGTCTTCGATTCGTCCACGGATGAGTAGCCAGGACGGCGATTCGGGGAGGAAAAAGACGCCGATGAGAAGGAGACAGGGAGGAATCAGTTGGGTGATAATCGGGATTCGCCAAGCCATATCGTCAGGACGATCCGAACAGGCGTAGATTACGAGCGAGTTGAGCCATTGGCCGATGACAATCATGGTATTCTACAATCATTGTCAGCAGCGACACTCGCCTGCACATGTTGTAGTCACTTACCACCAGGATCAGACATGTGCCTCGAAGCTTGTTGGGGGCCATCTCGGCAACAAAGACGGGACCAAGGGAGTGCCCCAAACCGAATCCAAAAGTACCCAGAAGCTTTCCGCCGAAGAGATTCATGATATGTTCTTAGCAAAGAATTGAACCAATATGCCAGCCACGCAGATCAAGCAGGCAACTCCAATTGTCTTCTTGCGGCCGATCAGATCCGAGATCCAGCCTGTCGCGAAAGCCGAGACAAAGATACCAACGGTTGTGGCAGCGTTCAGAATCTGCTGGTCCTGTGCGGGAACAAGCAGGGTCCCGTCAACAGTCTTGCCGAATCGCTCCATGAAGGGCACAACGGCGAGGAGGTTACCCACGGTGTTGATCTCATAACCGAAGTTGATGGGTAGCATGAAAATGAGGAAACCTGAAAAGAACCAGTGAGCGAATTTCCCCGAGTTTGGCTGCTCAGAGAAACTCACAAAAGATAGAACCCGGCGGTTCTCCCAGATGTCCTGGAACGTCACATTCGGGTTCTCCTTTTCAGCGACATGCTCATGCGATGCCTCGACATGATTGGTATCGGTCTCTGTAGGAGCCATGATGAATTGCAGTCTATAAAAGACTCAATTCATACAAGTGATGTAATCAGTGCTGTAGGCACAATGATCTGGTAGAGGTGTATGGGAAGTTGTCTTGAAGGCGAGGTCAAAGGAAAGATATATGTCTTGACCCGCGGCCCAGCCATGGGTCTTTAAAGGCTCAAATCATGCCCTTGCCACTCGCGAGCATCATATCCCCCATGGGCAGACATAGTTAACGTTCGCGGAGTGTGGGTCAGCTATGGGTGATATAAAAGTTGGTGGTTAAGGCTTCCAGATGGAGGCGATCCATACCCCATCTAAAGCCGACGAGACGAGCCGAGAGTGCTCGTCCGCCCTTCTGGTACATGCCAGCGTCTAGTGTTTCCACAACTGCAAGTGTCTGTTCCTGGATCTGGTCCCGTTTACCAGGCGTAACCGATCAGTTACCGGCCAGCGCCGGGGAGAGTCGGCAAACGAGTCTCGCTATGGTCTGGCGAGGGGGACAAATGCCTGAGTCAGCGGCTCCATCATGAGGGGAATTATTTGAATCACCCACTCCGTATGTCATGGGATTGGCAAAATCCCAGCAACGCGGCTCACATTGGAGTCTGGTGGCTTTGTGCGAGCTTCGGCGGTCGACGATTGACCAGTCCCGTGTCAGTCCCGCCCCGGATCCGGGCAAGGGGGCAAGGATATCTGATTCGTTTGGGGGAAGCGTGGTGGCTCTTCGGCGAAGCTGCGGCAGCTAATAGTTTCCTGGAGTCGTCTAAAGCGGAAAGTGACCAGGATGGGGATCAGGTTACCGACGATGGCCTGTTCCATCGGCGAACTTTTGAGTCTTGGGCTGCCGACAATTGCATGGTGTTTGCCAGGTCGAGACCGGCAGCTGAATCTGCACAAAGGATATACTGCATCCAGACAATCACAAAGAAGCCTTACAGAACCAAAGACTCCTTAAAGGCTCCTCTTGGCTTCTGTCGTAAGAAAGCAGTTGGAGCTGTCAGAGTAACATCCGATCATCGGTAGCTTCCAGGTAAGTGTTTGGTGGGGTAGGAGGATCGCCACGTGATAACCCCAATGTTGCTCTTTTGGGAACACTCCCCCGGCCTCCCTCCACTTTCATTGACGCGGTGACACCTTGAACCCGCGTGTAATTTGTATGCATTTCACGGTCAAGAGTGTCCTATTTACGAGACATTTCGGCTGAGGATGCTACCCACATGCCATTTCCAGATGTGGAAGTCCTAGCCACCTGGGAGCTGTCATGGGCCCGCTCATGTTGCCATTTTGTTGCAACGCATGAGACATCATCATGCGAACCATGACTTCATGGTAACTTCTAATTCTTCATCTCACAGCTTTTTCCCGAGCGGTTTTCGATATTGGGCCGTTGTACATTTCGGGGTTGCAATTGCACTCTTATATTGTTGAGTTGCGCAAGTACAATGAGAGAACATCACCACTTCATCATTGTCGACTCTCTCTCTCAACTCGTTCGCAACAATTCCCTCTTCGGTCGAGACCAAACTCCGGTGCCTCTTTCCTCCCCTCTTTTCTTTGTTTGCCTTTAATATTTATTTGTCGGCTAGCCAAGTCCAAGCTTCCACGTCCATTTTCTCTTTCAGCGGCTTCAACAGACTCCCTCGTTCTCACTGGACCGTCAGCTTCAAACACTTACACACCCAACTGTCGTTAATTTTAGCGCCGCTATTGAACACTGGGCTTTTTTATCATGTCACTCCTTCGATTGGCCTGTTGGTACCACACTCGTCGATTTCACTCTAAAGGAAGGCTACCCTAAAACCACCCGCGACGAGGGTGATTCCTCCCGCCCGTTCTCGGCCGGCGGGCCTCCACGGAACTACCATGCCAGGGGCAGTCAAAGATAGTTATCTTATCGTGCATGTTATCCAGCTTCCACAACAACAAAGAACACAGTATCTTAACACATCATAGCATCATACAGTTGCCTCATTTTTGACTTTTCAGTTGCGCAGCATTCAGAGTCACGCGTAGCTGCACAATAAGAGGCTATTCCGCCGCTAAGCGAGAATAAAGACTGCCTGCTCTACCCGACTCCATTCCTTTCTTTCTTTCTTTACACAACGAAGTTCTTCAATCTTCAACACGATAGCCACAATACAAGGGATCATCGGCCAACCTGGCCAGAATGCCACTATATATAGGGATCAATCCCCTCTCCCTTCTACCCTCCTTCCCCATGAGATATCACATCTCAAATCC
>JAADYS010002100.1:0-27908 GCA_012931995.1 Fusarium albosuccineum | reverse complement strand
GGATTTGAGATGTGATATCTCGTGGGGAAGGAGGGTAGAAGGGAGACCTAAAGGGTGGCGGCCGAGTTTCAAGGTCCTCAGAGGACTAGAGGAGATCATTGTCAAAAAGCATGAGATTTTGGGGCAGGGGGCGCAAGGCTTTTGTGAAACACGGCAGTGTACGGCGGCGAAGAGCTGGTGGTTGACCTCAATAGCAAGCTTGAAGTAACGGTCTGGTATTCATGATCTACCGGTGTCAGCAATTCAAGCTTCCGCAACCTCGGCCCTAGTGGGAGTCGGTGACTCTCAGTTCGTGTAGGCGGTCAACTGGAGCAGTCTGGTGATGCCAAGCCAGGAATTAACAGGACTGCAGGTATGACGCATGAACTGGCGTCTTCCCCCCTCCCCTCACAGGAGCTAAGCTGGGTCGTAGAGAAGCTCAGAGTCTTGGCTATCTCGCCGTCAAACCCTCATCGTAGTCGCACATTCATAATTTTAGCCTTTTCCATGAGCTAAAACACTCTCACAGTCCTGAACGACTCCGGACTCTGACGCGTTATATCCATGATCGAGGACTACTCGAGGTAGCAACTAAGCCAACTACCTTAGTACTCTCGTTAAGATTATAAACGGAGAAGCTGGACCAGAATCGAGACTCTCTGGCCTTGATACTCGCGGTCTTAATGGGCGTCGTCACTCTTGCCTCTATCGGCGACACACCAACGAATAGTCCCCTCTATATCCTCGACGACACACTAGACAAACGTCGGAAATCTCATTCAGGAGTTGGAGTGGTTGTCCCAGAGGCCAGTCTCGTTCAAGAGGTGGGAAGAAGTAGGGATGGAACGCGAACCGACAACAAAGGAACATTATCTCTTGGACATCTAATACCAGAACCTCGGATTCAAAAGAGTTGTCCAAGAGGCTGGCGAACATGGTGGAATTTACTAGTGGTACTAACAATATAAGCCACTGGTGAATGGGCTTCGATCTGTCATAGTGCTGACGGTCTTTGTGGGTCGTCGATATGATCCTCACTGGCGCGCCTACGATTATAACTACAGTCCCAGATCAGGCTTTGGCTTTGACATCAAGACCGTGGCGCCGGCCCGACCCGCTCGCGTAACCGTCAAATACGACACTACACAACAAGATGGGGAGGCACAAACGCTCAAGTTCCCTTTCCAACAAGTCAATTTTTGTACTCGTTCTCGGGTACTCAATACACGTCCCGGAACAAGAAAAGAGAAAAAGCTTCGCTTCTAGTGCCAATCATTGCCATACATTGGCGCAACGTAGTCCCTCCCCAAAAGTATGAGGCCTCAACTCCAAGTTCCATGCCCGTTTTGCCTCCGAGTGGAGGAACCAGACTTCACCAACAGCACACTCGTGGTCGCGTTCATTACGTCTTCTCAAGACTTTGGTCTGCATCAGCAGGCTTAGAAGGTCTCCTGGTCGTCCACCTCGCCCTCGGCGGGGATCTCGAAGCCCTCCTCTGTAGAGTACAGAATGGTCTGGATTTGCTTGATCAATCCGTCCTCCTGCTTCTCCAGCTCGGGGTCCTCGTCCACGGCTTGTTGGATCAGCAGCTCAATGTCCCGGAGCTTGCTGAAGTAGAAATCACGCTCCCTCTCGAGGCCGGTCACTGTCTCCTTGAGGGTAGCATTCTCTTGTTGGAGGGCGGCGGTGGCGGGACCTGCGGCCTTGGCAACCCGAGGGCCGCCGCTGGGGGTGCTACCTCCTCGGCGGGCGGCACCGGTAGGAGCGGGTCGGGGGGCAGCACCACCGGTGGGAGGCATGGCGCCGCCTTTTCGTCGGGCAACGGCATCGTAGTCGTGATCGGGGAAGTTGAGATCCCAGAAGCGCTTCGTCCACTGCAGAAACTCGAGGTTGTCCTGCATCTTGCACTTGACGAGAGCTGACACGGGGATGGGCTTGTCGATCTGGTGCTTGGCAAAGGTGTCTGGCAAGGGTTAGCGAGTGACCAGCGGTGAGGTAGAGGTGGCAGACGTACTTTGAAGCACTTTGAAGTTTTGTATGTACATGTATTCCGAGTTCACATTGAACTTGACCTTGGACATGGGCACGTCCATGTAGATGCTGTCAAAGACCTGGCAGAGAGCGGCGCTGGAGAACAATGTTAGAATGACTGATGTTCCCCATGACAATTTCTCTGCGGTGCGTCATTGTGCACTCGGCTACCGTGTTGTGCTCGGCGACGTGGCCGTGACGGCGATCGCGGGGTTGTGTGTTTTGTTGTTTTGACCACCACGGCGATGATGGCATGGTGCAACCCAACTCAACGAGGGGGCGGGGCAGAGGTCGACTCACCCGGTACCGCATTGCTCGACCTTTGTGATGTTGAGCTGGAGAAGGCTGTTGAGCCACGCAACGAGCTCCTGTCTGTAGCAGTCCCAGTCAGTACCAGTGGCGCATCGCAGGCACAAGCCGCCGGAGTCTTGCGGGCGGCTGCGAAGGCATCACCACCAACCTTGACTCGCCCATCTTGAACGGATTGTTTTCGAAGCTTGTTTGTTCGGCTCGGAGCGAGGAAAGTCAGCGATGTCGGAGCGTAGAAGCGAACTAATCGAGGCAGCGGATGTCGTAGAGTGCAGCTATTCAAGGGGAAGAAAGAGGCGTTGAGATGGCGCAAAAGGGTAGCGAAAGGAGAGATTGCCTTGTCGGGATGGGGAGAAATTAAAACCATCAGTCTTCGCGCTGATTCCATAGAAGAGTTGGCAGCCTGCCCATTTGCCAGGTCGCCCAATCAACCAGACGGGCGGTAGTGGGGGGTACCCGGGGGAACCACCTGTCATGCTTTTTCTGCCGTGTTGTGATGCGCTGAGCTAGTACCGACGCGTACCACCAGCCACAACCCCTCCAAGCCCCCCGCCCTCGCCCCTGGAAGCTGTTGACATTGGGCTGTTCTCAGTGAGGTCACGTGCCATGATCTGGAACGGAGGGAAGCAGCCAAGGATTGTGTCAGGGAAAGTACGAAGTATTTGAGAACTAGAGAGGTTAGATTAAAACATGTTAAAATGCAGAGTAGGCTTCTAGCTATTTCACGATCATCTTATGAATTTATGAGCTTATTGCTCAATCTGCCTTATTATTACCTCTCCCTTCTCATTGGGTTACTGTGCTGAAGATCGGCTTCGACTCTGGCTGACTAAGTTAGCTGCTAGAGTTCTCACCGCCAAATTTTTGAACGCGGCAGAAAAAAAGTTCGAGATTTGCTATGCCCCCACTACCATCAAGGAAGCATCTTCAATATTGCATTCCTCCAGAACAATTCGACTACGATGGCGCCCAAACGAAAGCCAATTGAGGACGATTTTATCCTCACAATCGACGATGACGATGAAAATCTCCCGGTCGAGGAGGAGGAGGTCTCTGCGCCTCCCAAGAAGAAGGCCAAGATAGCTAAGGCTTCCAAAGCCTCCAAAGCTTCTAAGAAGTCGAAGCGCGCTGCTACGCCCGATGAGGATGATAGTGATGAGGAGGAGGTCGCCGAAGGCATCTGGGGACAAAATGACGACGACGACGGTGCCATGGACTCTGACTTCGAATTTGGTGCTGAGGATGCTCACAACGACTTTGGTACCGAGGAGTTTGAGGGATGGGGCTTCGATGGAGCCAAGAAGGGCATGAATGCCGACAAGAAGGGCGTGGATCTCGACGAAATCATCCGACGGCGGAGGGAAAAGAAACTTGGGAAATCCGCCGAGGAGGCTGTCCCCGAAGCTGAAGCTGAAGAGGACGGCGGCAACGATATGAAGGTTGACCTCGACGATGATGATGACGAGGTTCTTGCTGACGATGCGTTTGGCATGAACGTTGCTTCTGACGCGGAGGAGTCCGACTCTGAAGACGGCGAGAATGAATCCGGAAAAGAGGACGAGGAGGATGACGATGATGCAGCCTCGGACAATGATTCTGTAGCCACCCCTGTTGGCCATCCTGACGACGACGTTTCGGACCAAAGCGATGACGAGGAAGACGCCGAGGAGGAAGAGAAGCGCAAGGCATTTTTCGCGCCGGAAGAAGAAGCCAAACCAGGCAAAAAGGTGGACGTTTCGTCATTCCAAGCCATGTCTCTTTCACGCCCAATTCTTCGTGGTCTTGCTTCTGTCGGCTTCTCGAAACCTACTCCTATTCAGTCCAAGACTATCCCTATCGCCCTCATGGGCAAGGATCTCGTCGGTGGTGCCGTCACTGGTTCCGGAAAGACTGGCGCATTCGTGGTGCCCATTCTCGAGCGGTTACTCTACCGTCCAAAGAAGATCCCCACCACTCGAGTCGTCATCCTTACACCTACACGTGAACTCGCCATCCAGTGCCATGCTGTTGGGACCAAGCTTGCTGCCCACACTGACATCAAATTCACCCTTGCCGTGGGTGGTCTAAGCCTCAAGGTCCAGGAGGCTGAACTACGATTGCGACCAGATGTCATTATCGCGACTCCTGGTCGTTTCATCGATCACATGCGAAACTCGGCGAGCTTCAACGTCGACACGGTCGAGATTCTTGTTCTCGATGAAGCTGATCGAATGCTCGAGGATGGATTCGCGGATGAACTGAACGAGATTCTCACAACACTCCCCAAGTCACGCCAAACCATGCTTTTCTCAGCTACCATGACCTCGACTGTGGACCGCTTGATCCGAGTGGGATTGAACAAGCCAGCCAGAGTCATGGTTGACTCTCAGAAGAAGACTGTTGGAACCCTTGTACAAGAATTTGTTCGTCTACGGCCTGGTCGGGAAGAGAAGCGAATGGGCTACCTAGCCTACATTTGCAAAACACTCTATACGGAACGGGTCATCATCTTCTTCCGTCAAAAGAAGGAAGCTCACCGAGCTCGCATCATCTTTGGTCTTCTTGGTTTGTCTTGTGCTGAACTTCACGGTAGTATGAACCAAACACAGGTAAGTTCCGCTCCAAATCATGACTATTTCTGTCGCTAACATGGCATCTAGCGTATCGCAAGTGTGGAAGATTTCAGAGACGGCAAGGTTTCCTACCTGCTTGCCACCGATCTTGCATCTCGTGGTCTGGATATTAAAGGTGTTGACACCGTCATCAACTACGAAGCTCCTCAATCGCTCGAAATCTATGTCCACAGAGTTGGTCGTACCGCCCGAGCAGGCCGAAAGGGTACCGCCCTGACCTTGGCTGCTGAACCTGATCGCAAAGTTGTCAAGGCCGCCGTGAAGGCCGGCAAAGCTCAGGGTGCCAAGATCATCAGCCGTGTCATTGAAGCTCCGGAAGTCGACAAGTTCCAGGCACAGATTGATGAGATGGACGATGAAATCGACGAGATTATGCAAGAGGAGAAGGAGGAGAAACAGCTTGCCCACGTCGAGATGCAAGTCAGGAAGGGTGAGAACCTCATTGATCACGAGGCAGAGATCAAGTCGCGGCCCAAGCGGACATGGTTTGAGACGGAGCACGACAAGAAGCAGTCCAAGCAGGCCGGCCGGGACGAGCTAAACGGCATGCGGGAGGGAATGAAGAAGAAGACGGGCAAGCTGAGCAACAAGGACAAGAAGAGGCTCGATGCCAAGCAAATGCGTTCTGAGGGCCAAGAGTGGAGGAAGGGCAAGTCATCCGAGGCTGAGGTGAAGGCCAGGCATAAGGACAGCGCCAAGGCCAAGGCGAAAGCTAAGGCTAAGGGCAAGGGAGGAGAGGATAGCAAACCTAAGGGGAAAGCGGGTGGCAGAAGGAGATGAAGGCGTGTCAAAAGTTCGAGGGGTTTGTTTTCAGCGATCTATACCTGGGTAGACTAATGAAGTTCATAACCGTCATGTTGTTATCATGTATACGAGCCAAAGTGTTACCAAGATCTAAGCACCTCGATGGCTATATCTAGGGACCTAAATTGTTTTATTTGCTTGGTGTTCTTGATCGGGAGAAAGGATGTTTGTATACCGTGATCGACATGACGTTGGAGGTCTGGTTCGTCACATTCCGTAACATTTCTACTTAACTACCCTTCCTCAGTTGGATAAGCGAATGTCAGGCTTATTTGAAGCTTAAACAGCCATATCGTCGGTGGAGAAATTGGCGTCTACATCCTGTCGACACTAACACCAAACGATGAACGGAGCATAAGCCACACGGAAAACTCAACGATCTTAGCAAGCCAATTATTTTTAGAATCTTAGCTTTCGCCATCCACTGAAGCATCCACTGCTATCCTCACTCGTCTGACAAACTTGCAATTGGCCCTTTCCAGTCATCGTTCCTGGGCCTTCTGAGCCTTCCTTTGCAGTGTGTTGAACACTCACTCATCCTAGCCCTATGGTAATCCGCAGAAATCAGTTTCCAACTGGCTGTGTGCCAATGAAATGGCTAGCCATTCCTGCTCGCGTTTGAGGAGCGTATATTGTGCCTCTTGTTCATCACTGGTGAAACACTCCACCTGTTATGAAGCAGGAGAGGACTCTTTAGGGTGTGACGCCTGGGATGGTGAGCGTAGGGGCACCAATGGCTGTCACAGCGGCAGCCTGGACACCGAGAAGCGCTGCAAGGGCAGCTCGCAACCCTATGATGGCGACAGTGGCGACAATCGAGGCGTCGCTGATAGCATCAGCGAGGACAGCTAGGGGAGTGACGAAGGGGTTTATGGCGGCCGTGATGGCATCAACCTCGGCTTCGATGGCGGTTTGGATTGCCGGGGTTAGATCGGTAGCAGTGAGAGTGACAACGGCGGTGATCTGGAGGATGGCCTGGACTGCTACCAATATAGCTGCTGCCAGGTTCGCGATCTGCGTCTGTGTTAGGTCAACAATAGCTCCAGCAACGCCACCAGCAGCTCCAGTGGTGACCCCGACGATTGTTGCAGTAGCTTCGAGGAGGGCATCCACAATTGCTTGCAGGTTTGCCCTGATAATCCCTTCGACCCGGACAATGACATCTGCGTCAACGTTTCCTTGGACTTCAGCCACAGCACTGGCTGCACAAGAGTGTTAGCTATAGTTATTCTCACGCAGTATGGGGCGTGATAACGTACTGACTGCGGCGACGTTGGCGTCCACAGCACTCTTGAGCGTGCCGACTGCGTTGCTAACGGTTCCTGACACCGTCTGTTGACGGGCAGTTGGAACAGCCAAGGCAAAGGATGCGAAGGTAAGAAGATGGAGAAACTTCATGGTTGGATGGTATGTCTAGAGAGGGTTTATTGAGAAGGATGAGAGTCTAGTCTGTTGGTTGAGTCTGAACCAAATCTTCAAGCCGGGGTGAACGAACGGATTATATAGACATACGGACCAAGAATCAAGAACAAGAATAAGAAAATAAGCATCGGGGACTGTTGAAGCCTGTCCGATCTCAAACCCCCAGGAGGTAGGAGAAGCATCCGGGTATACTTTCGGCAATCATCCAAGCGCATTCCAGATATCTAAGACATTACTCGATCTAGAACTTACACATTTCAGAACGCCATTCCAGCTGGCATCCCCTCAACTGCCTAATTGGTCAACCACGCCCACCCTCCCTGCGACAAAATTTGCTTTTTTCCTTTCTACCCCAATCTTGTTTCTCGCACGTTGTCTCTTTTCTCCGAGCACTAAACTCCAAGCAGTTCGGGACAAGCCGTTCCCGCCGGCCCGCACCGATATGGACCAACGGGCGACGGCCAAAGCTCAGATGGTCAAGCAGGTACGTAGCCTATTTCTAGAGGCTGAAGCTGTTCGGTTACTCAGAGTGGAGTATGGGCCTTTGCAAAACGCGGTCTACCAGCCGCTTTCGTTCAGTTCGATCGGTTGTTCCTCGAGCGAGGCGTTCTGAACTCTCTCCACCATCGCGGCGGCCTTGACACATCGGAACTTGACGGCTTTCAACACCATGTCTCAGACATTTTAGCGCTCAGAAGCTGACAAAGTCTTAGTCGGATGCTCGGTAGCGAGAAACCGCGAGTTGATGTGACGGAAACCGTGGTGCTCGCATGATGGCTTAGCTAGAATAAGTAAAGTGATCACTCACGGAGAACTTGCTTACACCAATAGGGATTTCAACCCTCGTTCTCAGCATCGAACATCTCGTTAAGTTCACAAAGCCACGATCTCACCATGCGACCTCCAACTGCCTCATTGGGCAGCTGCCAAAAACTTACCTTCTTGGCCGCGTGCGTGAGGGTGCCTTGAAACCTGTCTTTGAGACGAGGCAAGGAATGCGAGTCCTTAAACTCTGTTCTTGCCCTCCGCGACAAGATCTGTGTTCAAACGTATCGCGTAGGTGGATTGTCTGATGACGATGGCCTTTCTTCTTCGCTGGTGACACTTGTGCTTGGCGGCTGCTAGATCACGTCGATCTGCGTAGATGTGATGGCTTCTGTCTCGGTCAATCCGGTAAGTTCAGGGGTACTTGATACCGGCTGTCAGGCTCTGGTTCCGGTATGCTAAGAGGTAGTTCTCGAGTTGTATGGAGGGGACTTTGGGGAGGGAGACTGGAACATGGTTGCCGATCAAACAGCAGACAGACCCCATGTGACTTACGACGTTGGCTGTATTGAATGTTGTGCTGGAAGTCGTATCGAGCTGCATTCATAGTAAGTTGACGAATTTGGCATCCTTCGCTCAACAACAGCGAGCAGCGATCTGCTTGCAGTCATTCTCAAGCTAACCCGGTAAGCTTGTATTTCTCCACGAGGATGCCATGAACTCAATTACGATGTAAACTCTATTACAAATTGTTCCATAAGTCTTCTGTGACAGTAGAAAGTTTTGACATAGCCGCAAGGAGGCAGTTCAGAGACACAGATCGGCAACAACGTGCCGTTTCCGTCATCCGCCACGTCTAAAACATGGACTCTCCATTCGCTTTGTCTTGTTCCAAACCATTGGTAACCCGTGAGCCCGAGATACTGAGACCCAAGTAGTAACCTTGCGTCTTGATGACAGGTCGGGGGATTTCTCAGAACCACCTCGGCGCTTGTGTCAGCCCTCTCGGAGTCTTCTTCCATGCCGAGTCTCAAGCCACCTTACGGATTCAGCTGTGTAACCATAAACGTCTGTCCTGTTCCATGATATCATATACCAGTCTGGTTTTGCTTTGGGCGCCGGGAGACGAGTTCGCCGAGAGTGTCTATGATGAAAGTGTGAGCATGTGTGGGACGCCCTGCAGACAAAGGCTTGAGCGGCTTCAACGGATGAACTCTGCACCAACATCATAGCTAGGTTTCACTTGAGATTTGCCTCTTACTATAGATTCTATCTAGCAGCTGCTTTTTCAAGACCCACCATGGTTGTTTCTCTTACACACCATTTCGTGGTCAGAAACAGCACATCCACATCGTAGATAACTTCTTTTTACTACGGCTCCCGAATTCGGGCAATGAATGGGAGCCGAATCTCCTTAGAAATAATATTTAAAGCTTTCCAATAATGTGTGCTATTTGACTATCAATATACATAAGACTAGGCGTGCTTTTGCCATAGTTTAAGCGGATCGGTTGACTCCTTAAAAACCGATGTTCTTTTGCTAACGCCAAGCTCCTATCAAAAGCAGCAGGACACCAGCAACGGATGAACTGTTCCGCAATCGTTCTTTCTTGCCGCTCTACAGTTTACCAGGGAGTGTTTGACCCAGCCTCCACGAGTTGGTAGTGGCCAGCCACCTTGTGGGCTTGGGATGAGCTGAGAGCCAAGCCGATGATGGCCCTGTGTATGCGATATGTCAATCAGGCCGTTATATTTCGGATCGTGATCTTCGGTCTTTGAAGACTGCATGAAATATGGTTCTATGTGCTAAGCCACCTGGTTATTCGGCCTGTCTGCCGTAAACGCCAAGATACCCCCTCCTCCCTTCAACCCTCAACCAGCCACCGTCGATCCAAAGCCAAACCACAGCAACTCGTCTTGATTCTCGTATTAGTGATCAACTCTCCAATCTTTATCGGTAATGTGTCCAAACTTACGTGCCGTCAGTAGCCTGGGTCCTGGAACAAGTCGCATCATGTTTCCGGCAGCAGATGAAGGGTATATAGGCTATCATCTGTCGTCATAAGACTCCAAGCCATAAACGGCCCCATTTTACCATATCTAGTCTTATTACCCAAGATAGAAGCCTAAACAATCATTTAGTGAGTATCATTGACATAGCTTTATGGCTGGTTTACCTACTACTTCGAGTCTTCTTTTGCCCTATTCCAATACCAAAAGGTAGATCAAGGCAGCACAGTACAATTACCTACTGCTTATTCAAAAGCTAGCCATACGCAAGGTAAGTCGGGCAACATCATTGTCGTAACTTTATGACTAGTTTACCTACAGCTTATGCAAAAGTTAGCCATGGGAAAGGTAAGTCGGACAATACTTAGGATAGTGCACAACCTATCCTCTGTTTCCGGACCTGTTGTTTCTAGAACTCCTTCCTATACGGCGGGGAGTAAGGGAGGCAGAGCACCGTCATGGATGAATTCCTGATAGGCTCTCTCGAGGAAGCCCAGAAGTGCCCGTCTCATCTGTCTCGGGTCGCGGATAAGGGAGGCGTAGCACTACAATCCACCGTTGAACCCTTCTCGCTGCTCCAGCACAAGCAACAGCAAGCATTGCCAGTCGAACAGAGCGACATACTTGGTCTGATACTGGTCGGAGTAGTTCACCGCCTGCTTGAGCAGAGTCTCGGAGTTACCCACGAAACATCGGCGGCGCATTTGGGTCACCCGTCGAGAATAGGTTCCCGTGTGTTGAGGTAGAACAAAAGCCTTCGCAAATTCCTTCTCCCGGATGATTCCAGGGCGTTTGTAATCCAGAACTGCGAAGGGGACCTCTTCAGACCCGTTGAATAGCCAGCACTTGTCCGTACGAGCCGTCCCCACAGTATGCTGGTTAAGAGAGATCACCGACCCCGGACGATAGGATGATATAGCCATGTCAATAGGATTGATGAGATGAACCGCTGCAGCATCAGCCACGTCAGCTTCAAGACGGAGCTGTCTTGTCGTTTCGTATGATGCAAGTGCGTGCCCACTGAGGCTGCTACGACGTAGGACCTGGTCGGCATATTGGTCCCAAGTGTTGAAGGGAACTGAGAAGGCGAAAGAGGGAGCCTCGGCGTTGGAGGTAGACGGCCCGGAGATGTGAGCGTTCCCAGAATGTTGGATGCAAGGGATAGGGGGGAGAGGGCGATCAAAGGATTCGGCGATAGTAACGCTAGACATGACGAAGACCTAAGGGTTACGATGTTGAAGCCCTAAGAGTCACGATAGAGTAGCTCCCAATGATTGTCGGCAGAGAATGTCGAAGAATTGAAGATGTTATTTGCCAAGGAGGTGACGATGTTTTCCTTCGTGATGATGTGCAGTGATTCACTACCAAAACGATTTCCGCAGACCAAGCCCCAAGTCGCACATAACATGCATACCTTCAAGAGTTAATTGACGCTAGATATGACGAAGGCCTAAGACTTACGATGACGAAGGCCTAGGAGTTAGGATAGAGTAGCTCTAAGGCTAGTAAAATTATTCGTGAGAATTATCAAGAGTCGAGGATGTTGTTTGCTGAAGAGAGGATGATGTTTACCTCACTGGCAAGCAGTGATTCACTATCACGGCGCGCAGACCAAGCCCTAAGTCGCACATGGCATGCTCTGAGAATGAACTAAAGGCAGCCTGAAATTCACCAAAATGCCTGCCTGCAAATGAATAACGGGCGCTTTTGCACTGGCAAACAGCTGGCGGCGGCAGTACTGCCAGACGATATTATGCCCCACCCAGGCTTCTTTCAACACTTCGACTACACATCTCCAACCTCCGTCATCTCCCTTTCGCATTCACTTTACTCACCTTGAAACATTCTTCACTGTGCCTCAGCTTGATATTCAGACATGGGCGGACATTTCCATCCTCGTTCCGGCCCCTGGATACCTCAACCAGATCCTCATCGGCCAGAGTTCCCATATCAAAGCGGCCTGAGCCTCACCATCAGACGGCACATCCCCCCGCCACCGTTCGGCGTTGGTAAATACAAGAAAGGCTTGGAGCGACAAGAGGTGCGCGGTAACCAACTTTACGACTATGTCCAGAGTGACTGGTGCCTCAAGCACCCGCCAACAGACACACCTCCTCACCCCGATTCACGTGCACAAACACTCCATGTCATAGACGGGATAGCGTGCCGCGATGGTCGAGGTGCACAGGTTGTACGATGCCATCTGGATCAAGACGAGAGCCAAATATACACCGCAAAGGTCTACGATGCCCTTTATTACTCCTATCGCGACACGGGATACCTCCCGCCTGACGCTATTGCTGAAGGCTACGGAGTGCCTGTTGATGTCACTTCGCGAGCCGACCAAGATTACAGTCGTGAGGCAGCTGCATACGAAGATGTACAGAAAGCTGGAATTGACGGCAGGTTCTCTCCGAAATACTTTGGATCTTGGACATTCGACATGCCTTTTCGAGATCAAACACGACCAGTTCGGCTCATCCTCATGGAATGGATCCCAGGCGTCTCCTTGCAATCTCTCATCGACCGAGAACCACCTCTCCCAATCCCACCTACGCGCCGTCTGGACATTCTTGCCAAAGCGATGGAGCTGGAAAGCAAGCTTGACCATCATAGTGTGAGACATTGCGACTTTGCCCCAAGAAACGTCCTCCTGGTCGGCTCCGATCTCACAACCGAGATGCCTCAAGTTTTTTTGATCGACTTCAACAGCTCTGTCGCTCTGAAAAGACCCAATTGCAAGTGGCAGCCTACAGGAACAGTCCTTCCAGTTAATCCTCGATACCACTATTGGGGTGGCTGCCCGAACGAATTCTTGGATTGGGTCCCTCAACCACATCGCTCTCGGCCGGAGGCTTTTGAAGGTTGGATCAGAACACAGTGGGAAGGTTCGGACGAGTTTACGGCGCCGCTCTTTAACGATGAGCTTTGTCCCTGGAACCAAGACCCATCTTTTGAGATTGTATCACCTCTACCGGACAACGGCCGCAGCGCTTCTCCGGAGCCGGAATATATATGGGCAGTACACCAAGGCAAGACTTGTTCTTTACAACATATCCAATTCGCGAACTTGGCTAACAAGGGGAACACAGCCGAGTCAAGTCATTCTACGAACGCGAGACTGCCGTCTGCAATCCAGCCAAGTTTGGTGGACGGGTGCCAGCATGAGTCCGGGGTTACAGTCCTTGGTGGTTCAGATGTGTCTGGAAATGAACCCAAACACTACATACAGGACTCGACAAGAAACGACGTCAATAGGGAGGGACCCAAGTCGGAAAGTAGCACTCCAGAGTGTTCGACCAATGTTTGCCAGGTAGGGACCGAGAATGCTGCGAAGTGGGTGGCGAGAGAAGACAGCAGCAGAAACTCGCCAGGAAGCGAATCGTCAGATGGATCTCGAGATCAATCCAGAAATAGCTCCGAGGGTGACACGGAGGACAGCACGGAGAGTGTCATGGAGGTACTCGGGAATCGGCTTGGGCAGGTCAGCGAACCAGAAGAGGTATTCGTGCAGGTGCGCAAAGTTGAAGGGAAAGCGCAACGTTAGGGTTGACCTATAATATCTAATATAAGCAGCATGAGCGACGACCCTAGTGGTAGATCACTTTCAACCAGGCACCCATGAGGAAGTCATGTTGCGAGTTGAGCGAGTTGAGGCTCAGCCAGAGCCAGTCGCTGGGTCGTACTAGCTTCACGTTGCGCAGAATTGATGACGTAAGGCCTCAGGCCTCGGCTCTCCAACTCGCCCAGGTCACGAGCTGATCCTCCATCTGAACCAGCATTCCTCGATACATAATAGTCTAGCAGACTCCCCCAAATAGACGCAAATCATGTGCAGCGGTCATCGTCCTTGACAACCGTGTCAGGCCTGAGACGCCCCCATCAGAAGACGCACTCGCCTGAGGCTCTCGCCCGCCCGCATCCTCAGCACCTCAGCTCGGTCTTCCCCCTCTGTCAGCCGGACTCGCATCGTGAGCCAGTCGCTGGCTGCGTCGCTGCTTACCTATAAATCGAATCCCCAGATTGGGGCAGTGAAGGCGACAAGCTGGCTCCATTCAGGTTCTTCGGCCCCTATCGCCCTCATCCGCGCCACAAGCAAAGCCTCCTCCGCTTTCTTTTCCCGCGCGCCGTCCGAGAGCGATATCGCGAGCGACTTCTCAGCTTTCACCTCGAGACCCTCCCATACCTGAAGCACAACTTCCAGTCCCGAGTCTACCGTTACATACTTGAGCGCCAGCGTCGGCGCGCTGAGAAATCCCGGATCGTAGACATCGTCGCAAGGCAGGGCAGACGGCTGTGGCTGGGGTCCCAGGCAAACCGCCCCGTCAAGCATGCGAGGACCCGGCACAAGGGTCTCGTGGCACGCAGAATGCCCATAGGAGGCGCAATGACGGGATATGGCTCGGACCGGGCCACAAGCCCCAACAATGGGGAAAAGGGCTACAGGAGGAAACGGCTGGCCGCCATGGCGGGCAACTTGTACAGAAGCGGCCAGGCAGCGGTTACAGAGATCAAGGAATCATATGCGCAGACAAGAGTGCGAGGCATGGATGGGGGGTACGACAGTCACGGCCGAATACACATTCCAGGCGCCTTTCCCGACGTCGCTATTACAGTCAAGGGCGATGACCAGATGGTTCTATTCCCCTCGTATGCGAAACGACACACAAAGAGAGAATGGGGCGAGACAGCAATGCATCAGTCAGAGGCTGTGCATGGGAGCATCAGGGACGAGGACTTCTGGCGCCAAGAGTGGGAAAGAAACGAGGATGAGAGGGCCATCGTCGACGTTGATGTTCGAGGTTGGATCTACTCTCCCCATACAGGACCCATGACACGAAGAAATAGAATATTGATCGGCTTGGCACGGCAACTGAGTGGCATACCAGCTCCTAGGGCGGACCAGTCTTACAACCCAAGCACTGGACTTCCCGGAACTCATCACCAGATGCACGAGGAGCAACGAGAGCAGGAGAAAATTAATCATGAAGCAAGGCGAATTGAACGGCTGGGACAAAAGGAGAAACAAGTGGCCTATCGTGGAGGCTACAGTGAAAGAACACCAGAGAACCACGACCCTGAGACTGACAGCTTCTACTACCCTCGAACTCGCAGTGGGAACCAGTCCCCTGACTCGGCTCCGTCCAGCCCTACTATGCCGGCCAGGACATTTTCAACAAATACGACCGAGCTCAGCGAAGCAGATCTAGTCCTCGCCAACGCGAACCTGATGGCCCGAATAGCACCCTTCATGACGAACCCTTCAGTTGCTCTCCCCATCACACTCTTCTTCTACAACGATACCAAGTCCCAGTCGAGGACTGTCATGACCAACGATGCCGGCCACTTCATCATCCGCGCGGCGCTAGACTTTATACCAACGCATGTTCGAGTCCTAGCCAGCGAGGATCTGTCAGCTACGCAAGAGATCAAGGTCATTGAGCCGTACGGCGTCAGTCTCATCAGCGATATCGACGACACAGTCAAGAAATCCAACATCTCTGCGGGCGCCAAGGAAATCTTCCACAACACTTTTATCCGCGATCTTGGCGACCTCTCTGTTGAAGGCGTTAGAGAATGGTACAATCGGATGTACGAGCTTGGTGTCAGTATCCATTACTGCTCCAATAGTCCATGGCAACTCTTCCCTGTGTTGGCCAGCTTCTTCAAGCTGCACGGGTTGCCACCGGGGTCGCTCCACCTGAAGCAGTACAGCGGTATGCTTCAGGGCATTTTCGAGCCAGTGGCTGAGCGAAAGCGATCAACCTTGACTCGGCTGTTGAGGGACTTCCCCGAGAGAAACTTCATCCTGGTGGGGGACAGCGGAGAAGCTGATCTGGAAGTCTACACGGAGCTTGCACTCACAAACCCCGGTCGTATTCTCGCTGTCTTTATTCGAGATGTGACTACGCCTGAGGAGACTGCCTTCTTTGACTCTGGATTTGACTTTACCCGGTCAAAGACCCCAAGCATTACGTACAATGACGGCTCACGAAATGCATCCTCCCAGAACCTGGCCCCGGGTCCTTTCCGCGAAAGGAGACCATCCGCGGGTCCGACCATGGGAACTCTGATCGACTTTTCTAATGAACCCGAAGAGACAAAGGTCGACCGCTCTGCGGCTCTCGCTCAGGTTCGAAACTCGAATGCCAATAAGGCCTCCAGCAGCACAACCGATCTACCCAGCGGACGTAAGGCGCCGCCGCCTCGACCGGTCAAGCCTCCAGCGTTGAGAAGCGCCAAGTCTATCACGGACATGAACAAGGGTGTTTCTGGGCCTGGTCTGTCCCGGCAGAACTCTGAAGAACAGCCACCTCCCCCTCCGCCGAGGAAACCCGTCATACAAGTCCGAGAACCTACAGCGCCGCACCCACTGTCGCAGATCCAGAACTCTTCTCAGCAGAGTATGGGCAGCAGCACCACCGGTTTTAAGATCCCGGCACAGCCGCGCGATAGGGTCGCGTCTGGCTCGGGCTCCTCAGGAGATCGTCCTCCTCCGCCTCCCCCACGACGGCGCGGTACTCCATCCAGTCTGAAAGACCCGAGTCCTCGTCTCCCCCCGCGTCGCACTCAGACGACGTCCAACCTCGACGTTGACTACGAACCCCTTCCGCCGCCGACAAACGGACCACCATCCTTTGGCACAGCAAGATCGGGCAGCCGTTCAGATGGCAACACGCCTACGGGAGGCTCGCCCACTCTGGGCCCGCAAGCAGTAAATAAGAAACTAGAGTTATGGAAAAGACGATTAGCGAGAGCACACGAACAGCTGGACGGACTGGGAGTCGCCCTGTATACATGGCGACGTGGCAGCGATGTCATTACAGAGGCGGAGGGTATAGTTAAGCAAGCACTCGCAGATATGGAGAGGAAGAGAAGGAAGCGGTAGAGCACACGGATAAACCCAGTATCACAAACCACTCTAACCCAGTCGATTTTGCCACATGTGTGTTATTCGAGACATGGACGTCGTGTGATATCTCAAGTCGTGACTCTCGCGGATCTAGTGACGGTCTGTCTAGCTATCCACATCAGAGCCTCCACAGACAACATTAAGGCGGCCGATCGTCATCCAATCATAAGGCGCAGTGGCAGAGTGGTCTAATGCGATAGACTAGAAATCTATTCTCTTCGGAGGCGTCTGTTCGAATCAGGCCTGCGTCGATTGTTTTCTTTTTGCACGTTTTTAAAGTTGTAGAACAGCAGTTCCAGAAACTGCCAATTTGCTTCTTTTTGTTCAAGGCAATGAATCGAGCGGTGGCTAGGAAGTGAACAGCGTAATAGTACTGATCACCATGATCAGATGGGAGAAAAATTGGCATCACGGTCAGGGCACTCTCAATCAACTTGATCCACCACTTTTTAAACTAAGAAAATACAGGCGGTGTTTGGTTTACAGTACCCAACCGCCGAAACCCAATCCACAACAACGCTCATTTCTAGATATCCCAACTCCAACTCCTCCGGCGTCACATGCTCGCTGCTCGGTCGTGCTCCAGGTCATCACAGTTCATCGAGGCTTCATGTCATCAGCAAGGTTCATTTGCATGATGGCCTCAGTCGTCCAGCCCTCTTCATCATTTGGGTCTCTGTTTGGTCTTCCCCAGAAGTCGGCATTGTCTTGACCATCTACACCTGGTAGTCGGATCTGGGGTGGCACTTGACCCTGCCCAGCCGCCAATCCAGGATTTGAGCCCGGAGCAGGGCCCTCGTCAGAATCTGCGGTGCCGTATCGCGAAAAGTCGGGGATATCAAAGCCTTGTTCTTCCTGGTGACCAAGGCTGAGCTGGGCTTGAGGCGGTGAGTTTGGGGGTTGTGATAAAGTATCAGGATGTGAATGGTGCGAATAGCCAGTCACTGTTCCCTCATCCTGGTTGTCCGGCAGCTCGGCAATATCATCATGTGTAGGCACATGGGAATGACGGGGAGCTGGATGGTGGTACTCCCCTTCGAGGATCTGTGGCGCTTGCTCGACATTTCTCAAGCTGGAAGTCCCTGCGGGACCTCCGCCTCCGCTTCGTACGCTGACCATGGACGCTCGAGCATTTTCCATAGGCTCTCCACCAGCCATTGCGGTCTCGGGGTCCATATCACGGATGGAGAACTGCGCCAGAGTACGTAGCTTTCGGGTCACCCAACCACCCAAAATCTTTCCGCGCTGTTTTTCTCCCAGGCGCGATCTTGGGAAGTCTCCCTTGTTGACGAAGGCGACGATATCGACAATGATCTGGTGCTCGTTGAGAATCGCGTTGACAATGACCGGAACAATCGAGGCCAAGTACGGCTTGCGGCTGACCTCAACGAGGACCACGATCAAGCCACCAGCTTGGAAGACAGCACTGGATGCATGTTAGTACATTAGACCACACATGAGATTCTTGTTACTTACCAGCCATTGGTCACGATATTTCTGTGACATCGCTCCACAGAGTTCTCAATGTCCATCGGAAAGTGGCTTAACCCGTTGATCTCAAAGGTCTCGCCAATATTTCCAAGAACAAAGAGGACCTGCATCTCTACCTGTGCACCGTTGGGGCCGATCGGCCGGCTAACGTTGTGTAGGAAGCCCAGGTCTCCTGTGCGAATATACTGCACACTAGGATCTCCATCAACTGCCCGACCGTCAAAGCGCTCGGCATCAAATGCATCCTTGGAGCCGTAGAAGGACTTGACACAAGCCTCAGAGTCCACCCAGATCTCACCATACTCGCCGTCAAGACAGTGTACTCGACTCTCCGGGTTGACAATAGCAATTTGGGTTGAGACCGGAACCATTCCGCTGTCTTGCACCAACAGGGCCTTGGGGTCTGACTCAGGGTCGACAGGAATGACAAGACCGCGGCGAAGAGCCTGTGTGTCCAACCAAAGCTCAATCGGTTCGATGCACATATACGATCTAGATGCGACCATTGGGTTGAGGACGTGAGAGTAGACCGTGTTGATGGCAGTTCTATCCAGTCCAGCCGCTGCAAAGTGAAGCCTGACTTTTTGGAAGACATCGACTCTTGGTCGGCCCTCTGCGGTAATCATCATATTCTTGAGCTCATGCAGCGTGAAGCCCTTGGCTTGCATGGCAGCCATAGCATGGTCGAGCATTTGCGGTGTCGCGTAGGTATCCTTGATCTTGTACCTTGACAAGGTAACAAATAGAGACATAGGGTTGGCCGCAAACTCAACAGGTGACAGGAGGTACGTCGGGGTTCCGATGTAAATTCCCATGAGACAAGTGTGAATGAATCCAAGCCCTGTTGAACTTCGCACGCATCCCAGAACTGGCCTGGAACTCGTCATTTGGCAAGTTTCCTTCTGAACCTTGCACATCCCCATGATGGTGTCATGGCCCAGTTGAACCGCAATGCGGCGCTGATCCGGTGTCCAATATGTCCAAACAATGACAGGGTATCCGGGTCGGATCCAAGCAGGGTCTATTGTAAGTCTCAGGTCTCTGAGCCCACTGCTCTGCTTCGGTGGCTTAGTGGTGTTATAAATGCTGGGACTGGAAATCTTGAGAACCTGGGCAGATTGCTTGATATGGCTTGCCACAGGCTTCATCTTGATCAGATGGTCCACCTCGGCGTTCACAAGGACAGCCTTGACATTGTAGTCTGCTACAATGTGCAAGAATGCAGGAACGTCTTCGTTGAGCCGGTTCTGGTCGAGGGGTGCGATGGGGATGACGATGGCGCCCAAGCAAATGCAAGCATGGACAGCAAAGACAAACTCTTCGGAGTGGGTGTACATGAGAATCATATGGTCTCCTGGTCTCACCTTGACCTTGTTCTTCAAGTACATAGCGACGGATGCGACCTTGGTATCAAACTTCTTCCAGGTAACGCCCTTGCCCTCTCGGCCCCTACCGTCAATCGTACAATAGGCGAGTTCCTCAGGTTGGCGAGCAACACGCCAGTGGATGAGGTCAGATATACAGGCGAAGTTGTTCAGGGGGGTCGATGTTCGGTCGTCAATGACGACTTCTCGTCTATCGACACCCGAGTATTGTTTGTCGGCTGGTAATAAGAACTCGGCACGCGAATCTGAGGACAAAGGCGACCAGATGCCTCCCATGGGGTCTACACCAATGGGAAGATTAAGCACTGCATGTTCAACGCCGAACTTGACGTGCACGCACGGGAGGTTGCCGAGATCAAACTCTCGGCGACAGAGCATGTTTCCGATTTCACGCCGCCCGTTCTTGACGACTCGAGGCAACGTGTTCGGCGCTGTGATCATAACGCAGTACAGCCTGAGATGGTGCTCGACCTTGAGGACCTCCATACATCGCTCAGCTAGTGACTCCAGCAGCGCCGTGTCTGGCTGTCGAGGCGGGCCACCATTTGTCAAGGGCGCTGTTGAGGCTGCCGCCGATTCCAGGACAACGACTGGGAGATGTTCTTCATTGACAAATACGTCAAACGCCGAACAGTCGTAAATCTTTGGGACGTTCTTGACAATGCTCACGACAATGTGTTGAACAAAGAAATAGCGGTACTCGGCGATCTCGTGGCCATGCTCAACCCACTCAACCCTTTGCCGGATGCGGTCCTCGTATAATCCCAGGACAAAGACTTTGCCCTCAATGACAGTGCCCAACAAGCCAGTTCTGAGAAACTCGGGCTCTACAGGCTGTGGTGTAGGATCACCGGGGTCAAACCTGTACGGGCGAGCGTGGAAAATCAGCTCCGTGTTCTTAGGCTGTGCCCAGAAGCCACCCGACAGAGAGGGAGAGTCGACCCAAATTTCACCAACAGAATGGGGAGAGGCGAGTAAACCAGTCTCTGGGTCAACAACCGAGACCGTGGCATCTGGGATAGGATATCCAAAAGCACCGACCCGCACCAGTCCCGGGTCATCGGTCACTCGTTTGCGAGCCTCATTGCCTATAGCAATCACCACAACCTCGTTGGTCTTGAGAGCTTCACGATCCAGCAGAACCTCTCCCAGCTCGTTCTTTGCCCCTTCCTCTGTTGTGGTGGTGCCGCCACCGCTCAAGAGACTGCCAAATCCGTTAGAGGGCGCTGGCTTCTCTAGTTCCTCCTTTTCATCATCGGAATCCGTGTCGGATCCAAGGTCGAGTTTCAGAGGACATCCCATACGTTCTTCACCTCCCAACCAGTCACGAACGCTAATCACCATACCGCCATGCTCAGGCAGGCATAGCATAGGAGCCACCACCTCACGGGCTCGAGGGTTTCTCAAGGGTCTCAACCATCGATCCGCCAGCACTTCGTGAAAACCGCTGTCCACGGTCAAGGTGTCAATCAAGCACAGCTTGATCATTTGGAAATTTGGCTCCATTCCCTTCTTGTAGTTTCGAGTCACCATTGGCTCCTGCTGGTAATTATAGGCGGCCCGTTTCAGACCAGGGTAGTCTGCGATCATAACAGTCGACTTGTACTTGGTAAGAAGGTGGGCGTAGAGTCCGGGAACATCAACAGCCTTGTTATCGAACCAGACTGTGGTGTGGCCGCCATAGACGGTGAGCAAGACGCTTAGGATCATACCGATACCCTGGCGAGGGTCTAGGTAAGAAACCAGAATCTCGCTACTGGCTCCGCCGCCAATCAGTCTGCCGTTCTTGTCTCTTAGAGACGGGTTGAAGGTATCCCCGGGCCCGTTACTGGGGATGGTAGAAATGATGGCGCTTAAGCAAGCCATTTGATGCATGATTGTTCGGTGGCTCAGAACGACACCTCTCAAATCTCCAGTGGGCGCTCGCGAAAACTCGATATAGGCCAGGTCTGGCACGACCAATGGAGGGATGTCGTCCTTCTTTTTCGGATGGTAACTACCAAACTCGTTTGTCTTCCACCATTCCACACCCTTTGGCCATGTCAACTTCTGTGTTGTGATATCTCGCTGGAACGTTTTGAGATTGTTGTCGGTGGTAAGGGCAAGATGTGCCTGTGTTGAGGTAAGAATGTGGTTCAGACGTTGGTAGTCCTGCAAGTCATTGATGGGCACGGCCACCACGCCTGCAATAAAACAGCCCAAGAGAGCAATCGCGAAATCAATGACTTCCGAGTCGCGGTAAACCAGGGCAACGCGGTCACCACGGTATAATGAACTCTTGTCCCTGATAACCTGAGCAACCTTTTCAGCCCTCGATGCCAGCTTGTCCCAGGTAATCGAAGCAATCTCCTTGCCCTTGCTATCAAGGACCCAGTACGCTGGCTTCTTGGCTATCGTTCGACCTCTGTGTCGAAGAACGGCTGCGATATTGTCGAACTTGGACATGGGAGTAGAGTCGTCGTGGGGGTCTTGAATCGCGAAAGGTACCTCTCGCGGCTCTAGAGGAAGCTGATACTCGAGTACTTCTGGGGGTGGCAAGTCGTTCGCGGTCAACATCGGAGGCGCCATTGCGGCAGTCGGAGAAAACGCATCACTCGAGGAGTATCGTTGTTGAGGTCCTCCATATTCGACAGTTTGACCCTGTTCATAGTGTTGCTGCCCAGCAAAGTCTGAGAAGTATCCCTGGGAGTCAAGAAGTGTCGTTGTTCTCCCGTCATAAGGCTGCTGCTGCTGCTGCTGCTGCTGTTGTTGATACTGTTGCTGCTGGAATTGCTGTTGTCGCGGGTCGACATATGCGCCTTGCTGTTCGGGTCTAAAAGCGTAGTCGCCTGACATCATGGTACCACTACGAGTGTCGGTTTCGGTATGAGAGGGCGAAAAGAAGAGAGAATCACGATGAGCACCACTCGGACCTCCGGCCATCGGGCCTCCCGGGCGAAGTAGAGACGCGGGAGGTTGACTAGGAGGTTTCGGAGACCCTGAAGGCGCGCCGCTGTAGGCTGATACCGGTCGAAAGACTGGGGAATCTGGTGTGTCGGGAATGGGGCCGCTACTGCTGCCGAGGGCAGCGAAAGCCGCCGCGCGATGGCCATCGCTTGAGGGGTGTGTCGAATCATCGGGGGAATGTATGCGAAGGCCGGTCTGGGGCTCAGCCAGAGCAGCGATTTGGGGTGGAGGAGCGCCTATAAATTGGGAGAATAGTTGGGTTCGTCGCTTCTGGTAGCTATGGGCGTGGTCAGCGGTCAACAGGCGATCGCGGGGACGGCGTCGCGAAGCTTCTCACCCCTTCTGTGTGATATCTCCTTCCTACAGGGCAAATGTTAGTTAAGCTTCTTCAAGTGAGTATTTTAAGCGCAAGCGGCATCGACAACCGACGATATGTGCAACGAACGGTGTCGGGGAGCGCGTAAAGTCGAAGGCATTGGGATGGTAAGGTGTACGGAACAACCGGGGGGGCATGTCACGAACCTCAAGCTCGCGATCCAGCTCCTCCAATTTCTCCTGGAGCTCTGGATTGAGTTCGGCCATGGTGGGAGAGTTGGCGATGCGGCCGCTGGAGGATGAGGTCTGCTCTGGGCGGCGGTTGGTGGGATAGAGATGTCAGCCACGGGGCTCAAGGCTCAGAGGCTGAGGAAGCCAGCAAAGGTCTCGTGACGTAGTAGCTGGAGGTCGAGTCCTTTTGGCAAGAGGGTGGGTGATAATAATAACCATCCGGTCTCCAGGCCTTGGTTTGGGCGGCAGCAGCGCAACACACCGTTAGACCAAAGGCGGGGTGCCCCTGCCTTGGTTGGGCTTGGGTTCGGTGACTTGTCACCTCTCCGAACGAGCAGGAGCGTCTCTTGCTCCCTTCCACTGCCCCTCCATCCTCCACTGGCTCCACCAAATCCCGTAAAAGTGGCTTGAAGGCGCTAAAGCTCAGTGGTTGGTTGCTGAATTAGCGCAACCTTGGGCCCTTTTTAAGGGCGCCTCCGGGTAGGGAGCACAATCCTTACCGTCGAGGAGAGCTTCACTCAGGTCCCAAAGCTTCTTCTAGAAGAGTATGAGAGATGAGGAATGTCTTCTTCAAAAGGCGTATTATCTCCAGCACTATCCAATGTCTCCTTATCTACAGCTTCAACTTTACATGGGAATTGCGGCACAGCTGAAACATGATACGAGTTTGGCTTCGTCATGGCTGAGCTCTCCATCGGGCATTGGCCTATTTGGGGAATCTTCTTGCTGAGCTCTTTGCCACAGCAAACCACCCTGTTGGAATACTCGAGCGGATTTTCAGGGTATCAATCCAGTGGGTTTCGCTATCCAATCCCAGTCAGAGAGATTTTGATAGGGAAATCGGCCAAGCAGCGACCATGTGAGCTGTGGATGTCACTGATTGGGCTCATCAATTAAGACCAAGAGGTGCAGCCAAAAGTTCGGAGGTTTCGGCTCCGCGCTTCCGGGCCCACAACTACCTCTCATTAACCTCACGATGCTTCAAAAAATTCTTCGTTGTTGTGCTTCTTCCGATTCAACATACTTCATGGCGTCTATTGTATACCAAAAAGAATGCTGCTTGACTCCAATTGCAGTCAAATGAATCTCAGCTGGGCTTTGAGCTCCTCTGGCTTTCAGTGTTTGCTTCTCCAATGTGACAACCTGCTCATCATGACAGAACCTTTCCAACGATGCCAGATCCGAATTGGATCTGGCTCATGGACCGGTACTGACCTGGTAAGTCCCTTCTATTTCTTTCCTTGTTGTCTTCGAACCCCCAGCTTCTATGATGAGAGACGCATAACACAGACCTGTTCTGAACAACCTCTGTCGAAAAACATGCTTGAGCTCCTGACCGAAGCGCTTTCTTCCAAATTTCTTTGGCACAACCTTGGCTTTCACCATTCATCCAGTACTGACAAACCATCAGGACTCGATCGTGACATAATATGTTGCTTGAAATGGAAACTCGACCTCGACGCTTCGAGAGATCGAGTCGTTCTTTTTTTGTTGTTGGAGGGATCCGGCTAGACAAAGACAAGAGAACACCCACTCTTGACCTAAAAAGGGATGTCCTTGTTCAGATAACGCTCGAACACCGTTCGCTTTCTTTGCTCTGTGTTCAAAAACAGCTCTCAGAACAAAGCTCTGAACCAAGAGACATTGTTACTGAACACCGTATTTCATGCTTTGGTGTTCTCGTCAATCCTAGTATTAATACGAATCATTTTCTCTGTGCAATGATATCGCATTCACTCATCACATTCACTTATCGACTCATCGATTCCAACCCTCATTCCAATGTCCAACATGACACCCCCCTTTCAGGCCGACATGCCTGACGACAACCTCGATGATTTCATCATGGCCGGTCCCACCTTCATGCCAGGCACCATCGCTGCCGACTGCTCGGATCTGCTGACTGGAGACGCATGGGATACGACACTTGAAGACTGCGAGGATATCGACTATAGCAAGATCAACTTCGATAGTCCGAACGTCCTCGACCCTCAGTTCTTCCATGACGATGTTCTGCCTATCGACCCGCAGCTATTTGAGCAAACCGCTCAGCAATCTGTACACTCAGAACCTATCGAGGATGTGCTGCCTGCTGCAGAGAACAAAGCCAAGACTCCCCAGGAGAACCCCGATGATGCACTTCAGCAAATGCTCCCCAAGACCGAAGTCAAGGAGGACATCATCATCGACGAATATGAACCTTCGCCTCAGCAAAGCTACCTGCCCCCTTGTGTCTACCCCGAGGCTGGCCTCGACGGAACACAACAAGCGCATCCGTACCCTCTGCTTTTCCACCCTCTTTTGTATCCTAACATTCCCCCTCCTCCCCCCGAGGCCATGCAATGGCTGCAGCAGGTCTACCCTGGCCTAGCAGGACCAATGCATCCTCAGCTTCCCAACCCGGCATACCAATATGGACTCCCCAACGCCTTCTATCAGCCACCTCCCCAGGTACCAGCACCGCTTCCGAAAACGCTGCCAGTTAAAAGAAGAGCAAGGACGAGCTCGGAGGTGTCTGATCCGTTTGGATTCGAGACCAAACCCTCTCACAAGTTTGTCGTTCAGCATAAACGAGCGCTCAAGCAGACAAAGGATCCTGATTGCGACCCAACGCAGTTTTACACGTCTCATTTACCCCTTGTCCAGAATTGGAGGAAGAATGGCGACGACGACGCTCCTCATTTCATCTACACGTCCGCCGGCCAGTGGGAGGACGACTTTGTGCTGTCAAAATCCGACGTGAAGCACTACGTCAAAGACTGTCCTCGCCAGCTCAGGATCTGGCTCCAGCATTGTCCTGCGCAGAGCAATCATCGCATGGACACTCGCGACCGAAAGTGTCGATACGCTCATTGTCCCGTCACAACCAGGTCCATCCGACCCGGCTTCTTCCGCGTTGCCTTTGACGAATACTACCAGCTCACCTCCAACGGAACAAAGGATCCTTTCAAGGTCGCTGGCGTCATGCATCTCTGGTGCTTCGAGCAGTGCATGGACGTCTGCGAGCTGATCCGCCAGCGCGTGATGCACCCAGACACCCGCACGTTTCCTAAGGAGTCTAAGAACCCCATGCTTCTTACCCGCGATTCGGATAGCGGCATCATCAGCGGCGCCCTGAGACCATGGGTCCAGGAAACGTCTGCTCACAACAAGGAGTATGGCCTCCAGCTTCCCCGTGTTCACGAAGACACGCTCTCGTACAGGCTGACTAGGCATCACATCGACTTTCAAGTCAATGCTCGCCAGAGCGTGAGAGAAAAGCGCAACAGCAAAAGGCCACAATCGTCTAAGAAAACGATTGACTGGCACATGGGCGACCTTGCAAAATGGGTCAAGAAGGACAAGGAAGTGACAGCCAAGCGGCAAGACAACAATCCTGTTCCTTACCTGGATGACTTCAAATCAGACCTTACCGAGGATGTCGTTTACCAGCCCTACAACAGCCAAATGATTGAAGCTTCGATCATGGATCCCGCTGCCGTTGGCATTCAGCAACCGGAACTGTACGATCAAACCGCCGCCGAGCGTTTCCCCACGCCTTTGAGCCCCATGTTGCCCTTGGGCAGCATTCAGGTGCAGCCAGACTTCAACATGTTGGCACTCCCCGGCTTCGCTGTCCCCGAAATCGTTGTCCCGGAAGTCCAGACACAGAAGCGACGTAGAAGCACGGTCGAAGATGAAGATGGCAGCCTGTTTGGCAGCCCAAAATCCAAACGATCGAGGTCTTCGACGTCGTCTAGAGGCAGCGGGCGTAGCAGCCAGGGGGCATCCCTGAGGAGAAGCAGCAGGGTGAGCGCACAGAAGACGCCTTAGAAGGCGTCAAGTGGCGATGGTCGTCACCTATCAAGTGACGGGCCATAGCACAAAGGTGGAGGATAACCAAGGGTTCTCTTGCAGGCAAGAGAACTGACAAAGACCCATGGTCATGGGCACGGATCTAGGATAGAGGCTAAGATAGAGACGGCATGGCCTTATTTGGTGGGTCGTTTTCTTGTTTGATACCCAGTTTTGTTACTTTCTGTCAAAAGTTGCTGATTTGTTGTTTGGTGGTTGACTATAGTAGAGCGTGGATATGGGGCATATATGGAGATGCATTAGACTTGGCTGAGCATGGAGTTCGGCGTACATAGACGCAACATTGTTACCTTCCTTTTTTGTCATAGAGAATAAAGTTCTACCTTGCAAGTGTATAGTGAGCATTCGAATATTGTGACATCACAGAGAGCATGTATGAAGTTGACGAGTGTCTGTCCCGAGTTGCGTGAGTAGATGTCCCATATTAGGGGGCAGTATCAAAGAGGACAAAGGGTCTTGGGGAGAACATTCCGATCTAAGAATAGGGCTTCGAATCCTTTGATGGAGACTTGAAGATGAGAATCGACTGGCCTTCCTTTGTCCTCAGAACAATGACGGTGACACACACAGACGGATCTCTTGGGTCCCTAGTCAAGCCTCCAACGGTGGCTTGAGTTGCCAAGGTAGGATTGAGAGCCAGCTCTCAGATCTCGGAAGAAGCCGAGGCATTTTCTTCGTGTCGTCTCTTTTCACATCATCCACTCTTACGACATGACAGCAAGGCATGCCCCAAATCCACCTGTGAAGATCGATAGTTACGTGTAACCACCTGAACGAGGTGGACTGTAGCCTGCGCGGGAGAGGGGACCACAAAATGCTGCCCCCCCCCCCCCCCCCCCC
>JAADYS010002095.1:0-33437 GCA_012931995.1 Fusarium albosuccineum | reverse complement strand
GCGCTAATAGTAGCTACTAAGGAAAAATTTTTATAGGAGAGAGTTATGAGGCATTACTATAACTGATAGGTAGTCCGTCTGTAGGTTAGTACAGTGTCCGGGTTTCCCCGCTGCGATATGCACTGTGCACCCGAGCCACTAGGACATAGCATCAGTCTATGCCTGATCATTCACGATAGCTCCTCAAATTCATCGATCAACGCTCTCTATGAGACAAGGCCTCGATACGTTTCTTTCCTTGTGCAGGACGCATGAAACAGAACGTGGTTCTTGAGTTGCCTCTTTAACTGCCAACGATCGTCAAGCCTTGGACCCGCCCATTTCCTAGGAATCACACTGAGCTAACCTGTTGCCTGGCTTTGACATGTCCTCATCTGCTCAGTAGTAGATCTCAAGCTACACACACTCTCACGCCCACAAAAGCGCCCGAATCCGGCCTTCGTGGCGTGAAAGCGACAATGGACGCTCCAGAAGCAGACATCGACATCAAGCTGCAGAAGATCTCGGCGGATCTTCTCGGTGATTTTGACCGCTCCCTGCCCCATTTCCTCTGGAAGTCGGATGGCCACGGCGGCACTCGAGTCCGCTCACGGGTGCGCGCAAACGAGACGTTTCGCCTGACGTCGACTGTAAGCAGCCTTATCTTCGGGTTTGAGCTTGGCTGACTCTTTGGCTCAGCTTCTGGACCCCTTCCAAGAACTCCCACAGCTGCTGGATCCGTATCTGCCCAAGTGGATTCCCCTCCTCGCTGAAGCCTTTCTCAAGCACCTGCAGACGCGCCATCGTGGGAAGACTCTCTCGTCTCGCTCTAAGCTGCTGGTCTCTGTTGAATTCGCCATCTGCAAGATCCTCTACACCTTTTGCAAGATCCGCGGTGAAAAGGTGATTGTGCGCTTTCTTAACGTGGAGACCAAGTACCTCGAACTGTTGCTCCTCGCTATTGAGGAGTCGGAACAGGCCTCAACCGACGATGTTTCACTCGGCAAATGGTCATGGGAGGAGCGCTATGTAGTCCTCCTCTGGCTTTCCCACCTTCTTTTGGCACCCTTTGACCTCTCGACCATCTCATCTGTGGACCTGCAGGATGTCACTGCACCCGATATCCCGGGCATGGTGTGGCCCGAGAACCTCCCTGCTATTACTGTCAGAATGATTCCTCTAGCCATCAAGTATCTCAGTACCCCAGGAAAGGAGAGAGACGCGGCGAAAGCACTCCTGGTGAGAATGGCTACTCGGCGTGACATGCAGCAGCTCGGAGTTTTAGAGAGTCTCATCAACTGGTCTCTCGCCTCTTTACGACCACAGAAGGATCGGCCCATACAGTCTACTTACTTCTATCTTGGTGTCTTGTCCTTCCTAGCTGGGGTCCTCCGGTCGTCGTCAGACACTTCTGACATGAACCCTTACCTGTCGTCCATCTTTTATGCGATTCACGCAATCTCTATTGGGGATAACGAGCTCTCCAAAACAATAGTCTCCTTCGCTTTGGCAAGAAAAATGATTCTTAAGGTCATCCGATCTGTTGTTGTCTTGTTACTCCGCCAGACATCACAGGATATGGCGGGCACTGAGCTCACCGAGACTGCCATCGGGTACCTTCTCGAGTCCGTGGCTGACAACGATACGCCTGTTCGATTTGCGGCTAGCAAATCTCTGAGCATCATCACTTTGAAATTGGACCCTGATATGGCTTCACAAGTCGTCGAAGCCGTCCTGGAATCACTGAACCGAAACGTTCTCTGGACCAAACTAGCAGGAGGAAAGCCGGTCAGGGACTTGTCCGCTGTCAACCACCTCGAGTGGCATGGACTTATGCTCACACTCTCTCACCTACTATACCGGCGGTCGCCCCCGGCTGAACAACTATCGGACATTGTCCATGCACTTCTCCTCGGCCTCTCCTTTGAGCAGCGAAGTATGTCTGGGGGTAGCATTGGCGCCAACGTGCGAGATGCAGCTTGTTTTGGCATCTGGGCCCTGGCTCGCCGATACGCAACGGATGAACTCCTCGCGATCCCCACTCACTCCGTCTTTGCAGCCAAGGCGCACACAGCCACGAGCTCCATCATTCAGGTGCTTGGAACTGAGCTCGTGGTGACTGCATCTCTGGATCCTGCTGGGAACATCAGACGCGGTGCATCAGCGGCTCTGCAGGAGCTCATCGGACGACACCCGGATACTGTTGATCAGGGTATTTGGGTTGTCCAAACTGTGGATTATCATGCTGTTGCACGACGCTCGAGGGCAGTTGAAGAGGTGGCTGTGAACACAACCAAACTATCAAACCAGTATGGTGAGGCAATCATTGATACTATCCTGGGATGGAGAGGAATCGGCGATCTCGATGCCCCTTCAAGACGTGTTTCTGGCACTGCGTTTGGCACACTTACTCTCGAGTTATCCGACATCAAGTCTGATGAGCCGCTTGCTCGCTTCATAAACTCTATTCAACTCCTCACTGACCGACTGAAAACACTTCAAGTTCGCCAGGTTGAGGAGAGGCATGGTCTCTTGCTATGTTTTGCCGCAGTTCTGGACAAGTTTCCCGCTCTAGTCGGCGCAAGTACAGCGGATCTTGACTCGTCAATAATTCAACACATCCTCTCAACGGTGTCAACTGCATTGGAGGACATGCAGTCAACGGCCTATCGGAAACCAGAGTTGTTAGCCGAAGCGGCCAGTCGCCTGGTTGTCTCTGCACTGCCAATACTCCAGGCCGCGGTCCTCGGCGCTGACTCGCGAGAGACCCTTCGTGCAGGTCATGAGCTTCTCCATCCAGACAACTCATCTGGGTACCTAGGCCTTGTGGCCGCGCTTGATTCAGGCGACACTGCAGGCGGTGAAGTGGTAGCACGCTTCGTCTCGTCACTCCGCTCCATCGTTCCGATTTGGCTTAACCGCAATGAACAAGAAACCATTGAACCCGCTGCTGCTGCGTCTCTGGTTCTGCTGATATTCTCAGGACCTGCAGAACGCAAAACGATACTAGAAGAGTGGGCTAAGACAGTCCAGCAGCGGCCTACGAGCCGTACTGCAGTACATGGCAACGGCTACTTTTACGCCCTGACCATCGCGCAACCTCTAGCGGAGTTGTCTGAGGATGTTGCCTCCAAATCAGTCCTGGATCGCTGGGCATGGGATGAAGAAGTCGAGACCAGGGTTGCAATCTTGCAAAGCCTGACACAGAGTCATGTTCTGCAGAACAAGCCCATGGTCTTTCTCCAGCTGATTGCGGAAGGTCTTAATGATTACACCACCAATGCAAGGGGCGATGTAGGATCGCATGTCCGTGTTCAGGCGTTGAGAGCTGTCAGGGCGCTATGGAGCAACTTGGATGAGTCAGTTACCAAGAGTGAATGGGCAGAAGCGTCTGTGCGAACCCTCTTCTTTGGCACTCTTCGACTCTCTGCGGAAAAGCTTGACCGTGTGCGTCCAGAAGCTCAGGCTGCTGTTGCCCTGGTTCTTCGGGAAGGGTATGATTACGATGACGGTCAAAGTCTTTTTTTAGTATTTCAGGGCTAACGATATCCCAGGTATTCTACGCAGTTCAGGGGGCTCACATTTTCATCAAAAGCCTACTTTCAGAACGTTCTGAACCTTCATGTTGGGGATCGTCTTCAGTCCCTGCTTCAGGATGTAGCTAATGGTGGACCAGATGCGTGGATGGCTGAGCTGATGGCTGGGTTCGTTACATCTGCAGACACGGGCAACGAAGACTTGGTCATCGCCAGCAGGGCCGCGCTCTGTGACTTCTGCGAGGTTAGCCATGAGAACCTCAACCTCGTGTGCCAGGCCCTGCTCCAGAACCTCAAGACTCGGCAGGGCCATGACAGGGTTATCGTGCCAACGCTGGAGATCGTTGCATTCCTCTTCCACGTACAACTCTTCCAGGGTAGTAGCGTAAACCTCCGTAGCCTGTGCCTGCAGACGCAGAAGGCGGGCTACAAGACGGGTAACGTGCGCAAGCTCGAAGCATGCATCAAAGTTTACGGTGGTGTCGCATCGATGGGCGACCAGGAGGGTGCACAGGCAGGAGTGCAAGAGGCTAGAAAGCGCCTAGGAGCATTGCTGTATCATCCCTGGCCTAAGGTAAGGAGTATGGTGGTGGATGGGCTCTGGGGCCTCCTTGGGGACCAGGAAGAGGCCGGCGAGAGACTGAAGGGTGTAGACTGGGGACAAGCTGCAAAGCCGCAGATTAAGACGGCGGTGGAGGAGTTGCGACTAGTCTAGAGCTCGTCAATAGCCCAAATCATGCATGGCGCATGAAGATGTTCGTAGCAGAAGGTCGAAGCGTGAAAGGAAGCTTTGACAGACACCCTCTTCGGCAATACGGTTCCTGATCGCCCCGGAGTGACGAGGGTAGAAGATCAAAGCTGCCGCTAGAAAAGCGGTATCTCCCGGCTGCGACTGTAACGCAAGAGTCGTGACGAACATACTGTCAGCCTCGCACGGTTCATGACGATCAGGGTTCTGAGACGCTGTGTCCGAGAGAGGAAGGTGAGTGCAACGACAGCCACACGAGTCTGCAAGTAAGCCTAAAAGCGACCAAGATCATCAGGTGCCAGAACGGTGTGACAAGAGCCGCTAGTGGCCGAGCACAACAGTGCTCTACGGTGGCTTGACGAAGATGTTGGGGTAGATGAAGCCACAAAAGCTATCGGGCGAGCTAAAAAGATATAGTCAACGCCCATGACCGAGATATCGACATGTAGGTATCGGCTTGCAGACGCCCCTATCTTCTCAGCTCGACCGAATCTTCGTGGCGCGTCCAGTTTCGGGACTATACAATATATTTTGACTTTCCGCCTCGTTTCTAGTCGTGTTCTAGCCAAGACAGGACCAAGCCCTCTCTGTAGCTTCGTCACCTCGCTAGTGTAGCATGACAAGCTATCCCTGGGCGACCGTTGCGCACGCAATTAAGGTGGCTGCAATGATCACCACTGACGCGGGGAGGGAAATTTTCCCAAAGACTCAACTGCCAAGCTGGGTAAAGGGCATGAATCGTAGTGCGTGGGATGGTGTCGTGTGTCAGGTATGGCGTATCGTACACAGAAGCTGTTGGCTTGATTAGATGAATAGGTGGTCTGAGTTAGGAAGCAGCCAAAGCACCAGAGAGAAAGGCCTGGGGAAAAGTCTCCGGAGGCTTCGATAGACGGCGGTCTAGAAAGCTTCCAGACGTTCAGTGTCATTGGGCTAGCCCACAGGATGGCTACCAAGTCACAACATGACATTGCGTAGTTAATTGAGGGAAATATTGGGTAACAAAGGCGAGACCTAGATGATAGGAGGCTGGTGCTAAGTGTTAGGTAGTAATGAAGTTCTTACCAGCTGCCTTTTGCGATGTTAGATCAAGAGCGATACAAGCCCTGAACTGAGCCTTGACCAGAGAGCGGCCATCGACAGACATGGTCGAATTGCCGGCATGAGTGACCACATGGAGAGGTGTGGCAGGGAAGAGGCGGAACGGATCTGCTAGCCATGTGCCTGGCCATTTTGGGCCTCGAGTTTCGCAGGAGAAAGAAAAGACCTGAATTTGATGCAACACAACCACAGCGCCAGGACACGGGCTCCTCTCGTACCTCGGCTGGAGCTAAGAGGGGGGCTAAGTCGCCATCGCATGGGAGACACAGCCAGAGCAAGAGTTGTGAGCGTCTTGAGGTGATACATACGTGTCACGAACACGCCCTGTTGCTCTGTGTGTGCAAAGGCCAGAACGACATGGGCTGCGGATACACATGGGTGAGCTTGAGCCGTTGAGGCAAAGCGAACGGAATCGGGCCGCGCGGCGATGCTCTAGAGAATCGTTGGACGACAGCTCTGTGGCGAGGCTGAATTGCGCATGCTGTACACTCTGCAATATGTCAGCCGGCGAGACGCCAGTGCACAAGCGCAAGGGTCTTGGCCATCAGCTTGATGCTTTGTGTAGCTCCAGCTTTGATATGGATGGCTTGGCCTCGGCGTCGTTAGGCGAGACGGACGTGCGTGGGGGGATGCTTGGTTTGATGAGACGTCTGCACGGCGGGCGCTAAGACCTGGAGTCGACGGGAAGGATGGAGTTCGAAGCATACTGTATGGGCAGACGGGTTCAAGCACTTCAGCCCATCGAACTGCCTATCATTGGCAGCGCGCATCAGTATCAACATTGCAGCCGAAGAAATCCACTCGAGAGATAAGGCGGACGTGCTCCAGGCGAGGTGTGGAGATGAGTAATTACTGTCCCAGATAAGAGGGAGAGGCAGGGGCCGAAATCCCATCCGGGCGGGATGTGATGATTAAGCGTTGATACGTAAGAAACAAGAACCCTCGTCAGGGTCATTGTTTTCGACATGTCGATTGAAGGGACTTTTTGATGTGAAGGTGTTATTGCTTTGGATGGATGGGGGGATCGATTCCTGATACCTCTAGGTGCTCGGATTGGAGAAGGAACGAGCGTTGCATCCGATTTTCTCGTACGTTCCATTTTGAACAACCTGCCTAAACCTTAACACAACAGCACGATCTGCTGATACAGCAGGTACCCAGACATATCAGTAGTTGCTTTCTCTTTCTGGTGTACCTCTTCAGCTCCAAAGCAAACAGTCTCCCACATGCCGTTGCCGATAAACCTCGTTCACACCCAGTAGATCAGTCCCGGCAGAACGGTCGGACGGGGACGGGGAGCAGTTGGATCAGCCACTCGGGAGGATACGCGGCACGGCTTGGAAGCGCTTCTGGGATGTGCCAGTCGAGACGAATTGCTCAATCGAGGGGTCAAGCTTGCTCGAGGCAACCTGACTCCCTTCGACTGCCACAAAAGGATCAAGGTTACGAGGGTCAACAAGGACGAGAAACAGGGCTGCCTGCTTGGCTTACCACCTTCAGCGACGAGCAGTACGACATTGTCGCGTGATGTAATGGGCCCTGGTAGGGATCCTTGATGAACCTTTGGGACCTGGGGGGGAAATGCTCGCTTCACATTGGGTGCTCGGTTCCAGCAGAGGCATTTGCTCCCACCATTCTAGCCATCGAACCAGCAAACGCGCATCTCCCCACTGCAATCGTCTGTCGGCCAGTCACTTGTGGACTTCAAAACAATGATGAAATTCGCCGACTTCCCAGCAGGGCTGACGGACAGAAGTCGAGTATCGATTTTGGTGATGAAAGATGACAACAGCGACATCAAAGTCTGATGTTGTCAGGCCGAGCGATCAGCAATGGCCTGTTCCTCTAACACCGGAGCAGAGCTTTCAAGCCAGTCGCAACATCGCAACACTAGCAATGGGATCGCTTTCCAACCCTGTCCCATCTGATATCGGGCAGTTCCGCCTTTGACAGGTGAAGCCGCCTCAAAAAGAATCTATCTCTTGTCGGTGCAGAATCGCTGCCATCCTGGTCCTGCTCAAGCAAAAGGCCTCATCCTCGGATCTTGAGTCGGCCAATCCCCGGCGATTGAAAACTCAGTCCCCGGTACTGGCTATCTTTCGGCATCCGGGGGTGGTCGGCCACGGGTCCGCAAACCGCCCACCGAGAAGCAGCCACAACGGGGCTGCTATCAGGTACATCGCCGAGTACAAGAGATACTAGTGGCGAATCACCTGTTTTTCTCATCTTCTGCGAGCGACGGGAAGTATCTGCGTGAGCCGCTCCATGTACCCCGGACCCGACAGACCAAGCCTGCGTCGGCTGGCTCGCCCTGTCGCCTGCGCCTAGAGCTGCATCCAGAGAAGCTCCATTGAAATTTGAAGCAGCGATGGTAGACCCTGAAAAAGACGGGGGCCACAGGGCCGCAGGGTGCTATCATGGTGGGCTCTTCAGTGTCAGTCAAACCGTGCTGTCGGGCGCGCTCGATTTCATGGCTTGTGTGTCAGTCTTAGACATCCAGTTTGCAGCGTGGAATGTGATCGACATGCTACCAAACTCTTTTCCAATACTACAGTACAACCGTTTCTTCGCAACTTACACAGCCGCGCCGAAGATCTACGCCCCTTCCGTGTGGCCCCCGTTGACATCTCCCGGTCATTACTGTATTTGGTCGGCTAAAGCTGGCGTGCTGGCGACAGCACATGTGGCTGTAATGGGCGGCGCCGGCCACTGTGGTAGAATATCGCGGCTCCAACAACCGCCATCTTTGTTCTTATCACTATGTCGGTGTGAATGGGACACCAGACTAGTATCTTGGGAGATTGTCAGGGATCTAGCTCGCTGAGACTTTGGTCTACCTGGCCATACAAGGGGATGCCACCGATGCGCAGATTGAGTCAAAGTCTCAGAGCGGTCGCTGAGGTCTTGGGGCCTCCTGACCCGATTCTCGCAGTTGAGGTGGCTGTTCTTCGCTCAGTCTGCAGCTTACCGTCGTGTTGGCGCCTCATGGCTGAGAGGAGCCGCCAACTCACTAAAGTAGTGCGCCCCCAGCTTGTCCTAAGCCCGAGGCATACGACCCCAAGACCCCAAGTACGCTAAGCCAGCAAACATCGTCGTCGAAACTCGTCGGTCTAGCCCCGGTGGAGTCGGGGCAGAGACGACCGGTCCATTTGGTGCTCTTGGAGGTTGTCCTTGCCTGTCCCCCATCCTGGCATCCTGGCCCATCCACCGATCCTGGACTCCCCACAACCCAGTGGCCAACACCCTCCCCTCCAGAGCCCACTGGGCCGCGGATGACGGCCTTGGGGGCGACGGACAACGGGCACTATCGTGTGTGTGCAACTCGAGGACTCGACCGTCGTCGGCGCATGTACTGTGCCCTCTGGATGGTCAACCGGGGGGAGTCGATTCGCCCACACTCCTCGCCTCCGCAATATCTTGAGACCAGCCGCACCTTGTCCGCCTCCACTCTTTGACACTCCCACTCATCTCTTATCTCACCCTCCAACTCTCTCCTACATTCATTCTTCCTTATTGCTCCTTGCTACCTGGCCGACAACTTGCGGGTTCGTTGCTTAACCGATCGCGGGAAGACTCACGGTCAACCTGCCATCACCGACACTCATCACGGACATTTGCGCACTCAGCTTGGTCGCCGCGATTGAGTCTCTTGACGAATGCGTCCTCGATACCTCTCACCTTCGAGTCTTTGACCTCCGACTTCGAGTCTTGTCCGCCGCTCATTGTCTGCGCGCCGAATAGTTGATGCCTTTGGTTTCACTCCGCCAGAGTCGACTTTCATGCATCCCTCGCTCGCTGTTCCGTTATTACCACCACGCCAGAGCCATCACGGGCCACCCCATGTTGAGCTGAATCCTCGACACGCCTCAAGTCCAGCTCTCGATTCAACACCACAACATCACCGGCCTCCCGCGGTGACCCCGCCACGATCCTTGGTCGAATTCTAACCCCGACACCGTTTCGTTTACCTCGCTCGTCGGGCCCTCTGCGGAGGACGACGAGCGCGGACCGCCGACGTAGCCATGACACTCTACTCGGACCCTCCAACGCTTCGCGCATTCAAGGACGACAAACCCACTCTACTTGTCTGCTGGTGGGCCACCTCGTTCTGCACCCTGATTATCCTCCTGCGACTCGCAGGTCGCTTTATTCGAACCGAACGCCTATTTACCGAGGACCGAGTGGCTGCATTGGCTCTGATCCCATTGTATGCTCGCATGGCATGCGTCCACTATATCCTCCTTTACGGCACCAACAATGCCCAATTCGATGACATCGAGCTTACCGAAGAACAACTGCGTCAGAAATCCGTCGCCAGCGGCCTCGTGCTTGGCAGTCGGGTATTCTACGCCGCAACGTATGTGGCGCGCCCTCCCTTGATCCTTTCTTTGTCCACATCCCGCCACTTCTTTTGCGACCTAACGTCCAGTCTTGAGTGCTGACTCTTTAACAGCCTTTGGGTGCTCAAGTATGCTATTCTTGAGTTTCTCCACCGATTGACCCGCGCCACGTGGGAACGAGCATGGCAGACTTCTCTCTATGCTATTCGCATTATCCTGGCTGTCACCTTTATCGCGGTTGTCATCAGTGATCTCGTCGAATGCCGCCCCTTTGGCCATTACTGGCAAGTGTTGCCGGACCCTGGCGGCCAATGTCGCCAAGGTTATGTGCAGCTCATCACCATGGCTGTTTGCAACGTTCTCACCGATTTGCTCCTCGTCATTTTCCCTATTCCGATTATCGTAACGAGCGGTATGACGATTAAGAGGAAGATCCAACTCGTGCTACTCTTCTCCCTCAGCCTGTCTGTTGTGGGCGTTACCCTCTACCGAGTACCGCACATCATAGAGGAGAACGGTCGCCAGCAATATCGCTCACTTCTTGCCTCGGTCGAGCTCTTATTTGCCACGGCCGCAGCTAACTCGCTGGTACTGGGCTCGTTTATGCGGGATCGAGGTATCAAGAAGCAAAAGTTCCGCCGCTCGTCTGTCGCCGAATCCCTCGACCCATCACTCAATCTCCGACGGCCAACTTTGCACCGCCATTGGGGTAGCGATGAGGATCTTGTGCGAGACCTCGGCATGACTGTTGACCCTGAACTTCGCGACCAGCCTGATAATAATAGCGATAACGGCGTTTTACAATATACGCCTGCCCCTTTGGCTCGGAAGCTCGATCAAGATCTCGAACGTTGGCAATTCCCACAACGACAACGAAGTAATGCCGAGCGAAGCGACGACTCGCTGCTGCCACATGATCCTCTAAATCCAGCGAGGGGTGATGCCGGCATTACACCGAGAAGAGTCTCGTTCTTCGATGTTGGTGGATTGCTCGACACTCCTCGAGAGAACAGTGGAAGCTTTCGCCAGGGCAGCCGTGATTCATCCAACGGTGAGTCATCGAAGGACCACACTGCCCCCACGCCCTCTTTGCCGGCCGGCACAGGTGGCTTTCGCCGTGGCTCCACGGCGCTGCTTCAGGATATTGGTGGCCTTTTTGGACCCGCGAAACAAAGTCGGTCGAAAGCCAAGCCCGGAGGCACAGAATTGCAACCAATACCTCAGTCGCAGCAAGAGACTCGGTTGAATGCTCATGGAAAGCCAGAGGCAGAGCTGAGGGATCCAGGAGGCCTCTTGAGCTGAGGCATCTCTTTGACCGACACAACAACGTCGATCATTTAACAACTTTTACGACACACTATATACTACTGCGCCATGATACAACTTACGACGATAGCGATATGATTTTATACGGTTTATTATTCCCGGGCCGTTATTGGAGAGATATAGAGACGGCCGGTTGGCGTTTATAGGCATAGTATCTATGGATCCTTGCGGAAAGGGATTCATGGAGCGACAATATGCTCTTTCAGGAGGAAGCAGTGACAAATTTCCTGGTTCCAAGCATATATGACGTGGGCTTTGGAGAAACACGGGAATCGGGTCTCTAAGATGGTTGATATGTGGGTTTTTCGATTTCTCAACCTGCGTTTTCTAGTTGGTTTGTTTTTACGGGTAGGGTCATCGGGTTGGCATGGATGTTGGTTACTTATACCCCGGCGAAAGCCAAGTTTACGTTGGATGGGATTTATATAGTTAGGCAGGCAATTGCTTCATGACTCTCGACAAGAGGATTTTGAATAGGACAATAATGATCCGTATGATGACAATCCAAGCCGTTGCCTATGCTAGCTAAGTGATGTCTCAAGAGGCGGATGGCCCAGAACGGCACAATGCCACTAGTGTCGAGCTGAGGTTTGAGCGAATCATGTCCGACAAAGTTAGCGACAAGGCACGGAAACAAAGAGCGGACAAGTTGCGAGTAGCTAGATGATAATTCTTCATTGGCTTTGCTACGGCATCGCGCAACATACATAGAACCCCTGAAACGCCAGCTTTTTATAACCTCAAGTGTAGCAGATTTGACGCCTCCGTCCTCGTACCAAAAGCCCTGTCCTTGATCCAACCGCGGCACGCTCATGCCGTCACTTGGACTTGATGCATTCTTACTGCCCTACCACTTCACAACATCCCAGAGAGCCCCTTTCGTAAACTACACACAGAGCCGATAACTGGCATAACGACCGGCCGTCTCACTGTTGCGGATAATCTTGACAACCTGACCTCGCTTGAGGCCCAGGTAGCGCGCCACGGGATCCTTCTGCAGAATACGGGGCAGCTGGGTCTCCTTGAGGCGGTAGCGCTTCAGGAGGGCGATCTTCTCGTCGCGAGAGAGCAGGACGTGCTTGGGGACAAGCTCATGGTGGGTGATGTTGACGAGCAGGTCGTCCTCGAGGAAGCACTCGATCTTGGCCAGAGACTCGACACTGGCGAGGGACTTGCGGGCGGCGGGGGACAGCGGCACGTGGGTGACCATGATGCCCGTCTTGTAGTGATTCGTAATCACGTAGGTGGCGAACTGGCGGATCTGGCTCACGCCAAAGGTCTTGTCGGCGAGGAACTCGACCCAGATGGGGCCGCAGTCGGGGACGGGTTCGGGCTTGTCTGCCGTCGCGGGAGGCGTGTGCTTCCTGAGCATGGATTCACTGGGACGCGCCGAGAATTGGAGCTTGGCGCGGCTGTGAGTGCAATCGCGTTAGCAGGCCGTTCCTGTTTGCATTCTCCCTTGGGTGTTGCGAGAGACTGGTCGGTCTTACTTGATGGAGCCGTCGGGGTTGCAGTACTCGTCGCGGAAGCGGTCGAGAGAGATCTTGACTTCCTCCTCTGCGAGCTCGTATTCCTTTGATGGCCAAGGTCAGCTTCGTGATCCGTTATGCGCTTGTCGTGAGCGTCAAAGACGGTCAATCAGGGCAGACATACTCGGTCCGCGACCATCTCATGGACGGTCCTCCACGCCCGCCAGAGCCTCACAACCTCCTTGGACTTGGCGTCTGTGGGCACATGATCGATATCCATGATGCTCGCGTGTGGTGAGGAAGGCGGTTCGGGATGGTTGAGTGAGAGGTGGTCGGTCGATTATGGACGGCAAGTGGTCGTGAGCGCGGAACGGCCGTCAAAAATGTTTCGCTTCAGCCTTGCATCGCGGTCGCAAAAAGTTCCAAAGTTCTTTGGAGCGAGCGGGTCGGGGCGCCAGCGGAGTCATGTGATGCGCCGCCTGTCCCCCGGTCAAATTTGACAACTGACGCCACAATCGGGCCTGCCACCTCTGCACGCACCAGCCACGGCTTAGAGTCTAACCTAGAGCCAAAAGTGGAAGGAACAGCCCCAGCCCCCGGGAATCCTGTTGGTCCCAGCAGACACCCCAAGCCCCAGGCCGGTCAGCATCTGGACCGACCCCCGTTCAGTGGTCCAGAAGACCCCTTCAGCGCTCTCCGGGGGCTCCCTTCCAGTGGGCGCTAGGGGAAACGACCCGACTCCAAGGGAGGGGGTCACCCCTAAAGACAAAAAGGGCCAGCAGGACCAGACGGAGAAAAGACGGGCGCACGGGCCCCAACGGCTCAAAATCGCAACAAACCAGACACGGGTCCAGAAGCAGAAAGTGGTGGAATTTCGACTCCGGTACCTTAATTACTTGGGGGGGCTTCCTTTTTTTTCGCTCTCTTTTTTTCACTTACACTCTGTCTCGACAACACGTGTCGTCGACCTCTCTCGTACTCTTTCCACCCAAGGATCCCGTTGCTGCCTCTCTCGAGCAGTCCGCTCCCGGCTTCAACTTCTCCCGTTTGCCTCATCCTCCCCGCTCATCGCAATGGCCGAGACCGCGACTGCTCCCGCCCTTGCGGCGGAAAAGCAAACCACCACTCGCCCCCAGAAGCCCGATGAGAATGTCTTTAAGGAGGAGCTCGCAAAGGCTGAAAAGGAGCACAAGGCCTCCATGGACCGTCTGGTACGGCCTCAATTCCTCTTCTTCTCGCCAAACTATGGCTGTTCATCAGCCCAGGTTCCACACCTGTGGGCTCATATTTACCAAGGGGGATACACCGACTAACACTATGATTCTTCTTCCAGGCTGCTATCAAGGCCAAGATCGATATTGCCATGCCAAACAAGAACAAGGACCAGCCCAGCCCGACCCAGAAGCGACGACAGGAGCTCATTGCCCAGGCCAACGAGATCCGCCAGAAGCAAGCAGGCGGCAAGAACGCTCGCTCTACCAAGCTCGACCAGATCAAGCGCCTCGACGATCAGGTCCGCAGCCGAATTGCCGAGCAAAAGACCGCCAAGGCCAAGGTCCCCTACAAGAGTCTTGAGGATGTCGACCGCCAGATTGCCAGTCTCGACAAGCAGGTCAACTCGGGTACCATGAAGCTTGTCGATGAGAAGAAGGCCCTGTCCGATATCTCCAACCTGCGCAAGATCCGCAAGAATTTTGGTCAGTTTGAGGATTCGCAGAAGCAAATTGATGACCTCCGCGCCAAGATCAAGGAGATCAAGGACACTATGGATGACCCTGAGCAGAAGGCCATGTCTGAGCAGTACTCCAAGATCCAGGCCGAGCTTGATACCATCAAGGCCGAGCAGGACGAGGCTTACAAGAGCCTCTCCACCCTCCGCGACGAGCGATCCAAGCTCCAAGCTGAGCAGCAAGAGAAGTACACCGCCATTCGTAAGCTCAAGGATGATTACTACGGCCAGAAGAAGGCTTTCCAGTCCTACGAGCGTGAGGCTCGTGAGCGTTACCGTGAGAAGCAAAGGGCCGAGCACGAGCGTCATATCCAGGAACGCAAGAAGGCTGAGGCTGAGCGCCGCCTGGCCGAGGCTAGCGACCCTGCCTACCTCGATGAGGTCCGACGTGCCAACAGCCTGCTTCAGTTCCTTGACCCTAACCACAAGGTTGAGAAGGGTCCCCTGATGGCCGACACTGGTCTTGGCGCCCAGGCTCAGCGAAGTGTTGATGAGGCTGGTCTTAAGGGTACCAAGCTCATCCGCAAGGAAGACCGTGAGGAGGAGTACTTCTCCGCTGTCAAGAAGGGCAAGAAGGGCAAGAAGGGTGGCGCCCACGCTGCCTCGTCCAGCAAGTTCAATGTCCCTCCCTCTGTTGTCGAGGACTGCGCTGCCATGGGCATTGATCCTCCTATGAGCGCCGCCGATATCCCCGCTGTCACTGAGAAGGTCCGCGCCAAGCTCGAACACTGGAAGAACGACCAGGAGGCCCAGACCAAGCTTGTAAGTCATCCGCATTTACCCCTGAACCAGCCCTGTGGGGTGCATGCTGCTAACAACAACTCCAGAACATCGAGAAGGCCAAGAAGGAGATTGCAGAGCTCGAGGCTGCCGAGGCTAACGGCGAGAAGGTCGACGAGGTCGCTGCTGATCTGAAGGAGACTTCTATCGCCGAGAAGCAGGAGTCATAAGCTTTCCTTCTCCCAGTCTCGAATTGCTCGACGGTATTGTCCCATTCCGTCGATGCTGGGCCATTCACAAATCCTCCCACTCACTCGCTTCACCACTATTCTCGTCCCCTGTCCCCGTCCGTTCCTCAATCTGTCCTGAATCTCTTCCTCACGTCTCGATCGGCATTTCGGATTGAACGTCGAGATGCATCTGCAACCGTTATTCTGAGCTGGCCTGGCCCTCTAGCTTGTGTACGGAGTCTCTTCACGCCTCGTTCTCACCCTTCACATAAACCCTTACCCGAAATCTAAAAAGCGCTTTCTTGTGCTGTTTTGTAATTAGGCGCTGTTTTTTTCACGGAAGTGATGCGCAAGACAAATGAGAAAAAGTTGGTTCAATCTGGTGATAGTTTTCGCTTCTGCGTGACATGATGCTCGGCTATCGAATCCCGTGTCGATCGTGGCCCTCGAGTCCATCGCTTACCGCTTCATGGGAGATGCTGGCGGGCCATGAGGTAAGGTATGTTGAGTTGGGCACGCATCGGGCATATGCGCTTGCCTGTCTCTCCTTGCTTGCTTGCTGGCCTGCCTGCGTGCTTGCATGCGTGCATCGACGGCCGCCTCAAACCTTGCAAGCCTTGGCCCTTCGTCTGACTGCAGCTGGTTGAAAGTGCAGTAACGGAGTGCAGGCGGGCAAGCAAGCATGAGCATGACACTAGTCCCCGCCGTCCATCGGCCTATCGCCATGACCTCAGCTGCTCCGGATGCCCCTCTTTTGATCATTCCCCACCCCCTCAGCCAGAGTGCTGTTGCTTCTGCTGATTCCGCCAGCCGTCATCCCGATTCCAACAGGCCATTGGGGTGCTTGGTTCCGAGGAAAATTTGCCATCTGCGGCGTGGTATTTTGTGACTGAAAATACAAATATGCCCAACTTTGATAACCCCAAAGACTCCAAAGAAAAGTGCCAGACCGGGAGGCTTCTAGTCCAATACAAGTGGAAACATCAGCCCGAATTTCGAGAACCCCAATCAATAATGATGCCACTTCGGTCTGCTATGCCGGTAATACTCCACGCCCCAATTATGCAATGGTCGTGATGTTCGTAGAAATCGTGTCATGAATTTGTTAGCATCCTGTGCGGCTGTGGATGCTTTGGCAATGTCCTTCGGTCGGGGTGGCCTTCAATAGCCGGGAGGGTAGTAATTGGCTGCCGGTGGTGGCGGAGGAGGTCCATAGCCAGACATTCGCCTGTCTCGGGGGCCGGGGGTGCGACGGTCGAGTCGAGGCATAGGAGGAGGCGTCTGAGAGTGAAGTGCTGGCGGTTGTTCACGATATCCAACGGGCGCAACGGCCGCCGAACCATTGGTAGCACCGTTTCCTCCGCTTCGACGATTTACTTTTCGAAAGTTCTGTAGTGAGCCCAGAGGCGGATCCTTGACCGCAGGCTCGTCTTCCGCCGGCAGCGTGAGCTCGACGAGCCCAAAGAAATATTCAAGGACCTCGGGATAGCGCTGTACACTTGCTTGCCAATCTTCGTCGATGCCACGCTTGAGGGAAGCCTGTGCCTCGGCAATTTGTGTCGGGTGAGGCGGTGCATGATAATAATGATAGGCGTGAGCGGTTATGCGATCCAAGTGGGCGGAATGGGCGGTTTTTCGTTGATCTGTGAGGAGTCGGAAATATTCGAGGATGTAGTCCTGTGCATGTCCCCGAACCCAAGACCTGTCAAGTGGTAAAGTTAGGATTGACTCGATAGATGAGGAAGACGAAGATCCAGGCATGCGAACCGTATCTCGTTATATATCGACCGCATCATGCGGTCCTCGGCTTGTTTAATGGCGACGTCGAGCCCCTTAGCCTCGCAGTCGCATGCCATTGACGCCGGAGCGTGGCATATCGCACAATCGGGGTCCATCCTATAGACGGGCTTGCTAACCGAGCCAACTGAGTATCTTCTTTTACTGTACATTTTAGCGGGAGTGGCGGGTGAATTGGCACGGGCTGAGCCAGAGCGAAGGCCGAGATGAGGAAAGTGAAGGAATAAGGTAGTATACAACGGGCGGTCAAGTCATGACAACGACGTGAAGGTAGATTTGGAATCCCCTCCAACCCCGCAGCCGTATTTCATGAGGCAGATGTATGAGGGAGGGACAGTGATGACGAGATTGAAAGAGGGAGACCGGGGATGGGGGCCAGGAAGTGTGATGACAGAGGAGAGAAGTTAAAAACTGACCTACCGGTAGCTAAAAGGCACGAGCCCGTGTTAGAGTCTGTTGAGGGCGTGGCGGTAAGGAGATAACGAGACCAGGCGGGAAAATGGTCTGCTATGTCCGTTCAACACCAGGAGATGGGGGAAGAGAGCAGCTGTTTCGCTGGAGCCAGTATGTATCCTGCAAGCACCAGCAGCTCTCGGGGCTCGAGCTTGAAAGGGAGGGAGAAACTGAAGAGCGAGATGGAAGAAGTCGCGTGGGGAAGCGAAGGAAGCTATGTGGAGAGATCGAATGAGGGCGGCCGGACCACGTCTACAGTCGTGGCTCGAATGCAGGCCACAGAACGTATGCAGGCTGGCCCAATGGCTTTGAGCAGCTACAAGGGAGGGGTTGATGGCGGCGAACCGTTGTTGGGCGATTCTGCGGCTCAGGTGTCGGTGCCAGGAAGGGTGGTGTTGATGAGCAGCAGCAGTACCACCAAGAATACCACCAGGAGGGGTGGAGGGTGGAGTGGGACGTGGACGAGAGGAATTGGCGACGAGGTCGACCGAGACCGAAATGGAGGGCTGCCGGCTGCTGGCTTGAAGTGAAGAATGGAGTTGGAGAGCTGAACCAACCGAACGAACTTTAAAGAAGGTAGAAGATTGTCGGGCTTGACAAATGAGGAGTCGGTTGGGCTGGAGGTGGTGAGCCAGGGGAGCATTGCCGAAACTGGGCGAATAGAGAAGAGGGCCAGCGGCAGGAGCCCCATTGCAGAGGCAAACGGGCGGCAGAGGAGGACCGGAGGCTGAGAGCGAGAGCACAAGAGGCTCCGTTGGCTCTCTCCTCCGCTGCAACGCCGAGTTCACCGCATTTTGGCGTCAGCAGGATGCTGCTTCTGAGTCTCGGGGGCTGGTCTTAGTCCGATGCTGGTCGAATGGCAGTCGGCGCCGGTGATGGGCCTTTCCGGGCGGGCTGCAGGATCCCGACGGGGCGACGCAAGACGAACGGCAGGGGAGGTCGGAGGCTCCATTGATTGGCACCTCGTGGCGGCCGATTGCTGATTCGTGAGCTTGCAACGTTGTTGTTAGTTTATAGCATCATAGGCCGCGAAGATATAATACGTACGATAAAGACGTCGACATTTGTGCAGTTATAGTTATGCTGGTCTGGTTTGTGCTTTTAAAGCTGGCCATAGCGTCCTCGAAGGAATAGAGTAAGTTACCTCTCGGGAGTGAGGTCCGTGAGTGCGATGCATTGGCTAGTGGCAATGAGACAGTGACACTGTCAGACGAACGAAAACGGTGGGCAAACGGGTATCGGCTGTCGACATCGTTGGTGGTGATGGTGAAGATGGGAGAAGAAGAGGAAAGAGATGGCTTCAACGTGAACGACGTGAATAGTAGCAACTCCATCTGCCAAAGTCCTAGATAGCTAACAACCTGAGGCACTGATCATGCGCGGTTGCCTACAGCTGTTGGTTGGCTCAGGTACTGAAGTCCTCTTTCCATTTTGGGACCCCATTCCTAATCAATTGGACAGCTGAGCACAGAGAGACATCAGTGGGCAGACTTCACATATGAAGAACCAAATAAATTAGGATCCCTGGTTTGCAGGCTTACAACAAACACGGTGAGCATTGGCCCTGTCTAACGGGAGACTTATTATTAGGGTTCATTGCACATCGATTGAGAGTGCTGCTCATGGTATGATGGATGGGCCACTCGACTACCGAGGTCCTTATCTTATCAGCTCATATTCTCCGAGAATTTTGGTCAAGCCTTTGCGAAGGAACCAGCGTCATTGAGCCTCCAACATCTCGGCTTGTACGTCAATTTGAGGGCGGCATTGTCGCTCAATTCTAGCATCATGGCTCCGCGGTGCCCAACTGCGTCTTCAACGCTCCTCCCGTTCCTCTATCCCTCTTTGTTCTTGTCAAGGCATACCTTGTCCGGCGCATCAGCTCTACGACGGCGCTACAACTCGACCATTAACGACCTTCCAGAGTCGCGACTCAACCCAGCTCCAGACGACTATGCTGCCTCAAGTTTCTCCGATAAGGCTCAGCTGACTCTTTACGCCGGCCGCGGTGGAAACGGCTGTATTTCCTTTCTCCGAGAAGCTTACCTCGCTGAGGGCCCTCCCAATGGGGGTGACGGTGGTCATGGCGGCAATGTGTACATCCAGGCTGCTCATGGTGAGACCTCGCTTCACAAGCTTGCCAGGAAACGGTTTATCCGCGCAGGACGTGGAAAGCACGGGCAAGGAAGCGCAAAGAGCGGTACCCGGGGAGACGACATCATCATCACTGTACCCGTCGGAACTGTGATACGTGAGTTGGAGCGTGAGGACCCCGTTTCCGAGGAGGAAATAGACATGCGGCTTTGGCGCGCTCAGCAGAAGCAACGGAGGAGGGAGGAACAGCTGGCCGCCTCGGAGAGGCGGAAGAGGGAGGAAGAGGGAGAGGAGATTTATGAGGAGGAAGAGAATGAGGCTGAAGAGGAAGACGATTTTGAGGAGCTGGATCCTGAGCGTCGCAAGTGGCTCTTGTATCCTGGCTTGTCCAAGACCGATGTCAAGCAAACCGTCTTTCCTCGGCTCCCCAAACGCCATCGCCTCCTCAAGCAACCTCCACCCACGATCCATCTCGACCTGTCTCGTCCGACGCCGAAGCCCATCCTCCTAGCAACCGGTGGTATCGGCGGCTTGGGAAATCCTCATTTCACGTCACGAGCGCACCCTCGCCCTATGTTTGCTACCAAGGGAGAGGATGCTGTCACCATGAAGATCGAGCTTGAGCTCAAGCTCCTTGCTGATGTTGGGCTGGTGGGTCTCCCTAACGCCGGGAAGAGCACTCTTCTGCGTGCCATCACCAACAGCCGTACTCGTGTTGGCAACTGGGCCTTCACGACCTTGCAGCCCAATATCGGCACCGTCGTTCTCGACAAGTATTCCGGCCGTCCCACCATCAAGAGCTACCGTCGCTACCCCGCTCAGATGGGGTTGCCTGAAGAGGTCGAGACGGAGCCACGCACCCGTTTTAGCATCGCCGATATCCCTGGTCTAATTGAGGGCGCACATCTCGACCGAGGTCTCGGCATTGCTTTCCTTCGTCATGTGGAGCGCGCTGGCGTCCTCGCCTTTGTCATCGATCTGGCTGCAGGCAATGCCGTCAAAGCTCTCGACGCACTCTGGCGCGAGGTCGGCTTGTACGCTCAAATGCGTGATGAGGAGGAGGCAGATCGGGAGATCGACGCCCGTGTCGATTGGGACCTTGGGTCTGATACCGACGGGCCTATTAACCTATCACCCGAGTTCGATACTGGACTTGAAGACTCCACAGTGACACCGGCTCTCCAGATTGCTGGGAAGCCTTGGTATGTCGTGGCCACCAAGGCAGATCTACCAGAAACCCAAGATAACTTCAGAGAGCTCAAGGAGTACCTTGACAGCATCACCAGGGGCGACAAGCCGCACCCGAGTGGTGTTGAGAACGCCTGGACGAGGGATTGCGCCGCCATTCCAGTAAGTGCCATTAACGGCCAAGGTGTGGATAGAATTGTGCACTGGACTGTTGGGCTATTAGACGAGTAGACGGACAGAAGCCTCGAAGAGGCTCCATGTATTATACCATCTGTACAAGAGATCATGATCCCTAGTCATGATTGAAAGCTTGTAATAACACCAAAATTTAATCAAACATTGTGCACCCAGTTTCCCATTCTCCTTTTAAGCAGCGTCCAACTTGGCCCCACCGTTGGCCTCTGCGTTTGCGGGTTCCGTCTCTGTAGGCTCCTCGGGCGAAGGAAGATCCTCCACGTTTACATCCTCCTTCGCATCTTCAGCCCCCGCCTCGGTGTTCTTGGGTTCCTCCACAGGCTTCTCGTTGTTCTTCTGCTTCTGCTGGCTGATGTTGATAAGAGGAGATGCATCATTGAAGATACGCAGCAACATGGCAGAGCGATCCTCCTTGGGCAGCATGAGGTTGAGCGAGTGAATGCTCTTCCAGAGGGGTAGAGCCATGCGCTCAGCAAAGTCGGGATCAGTGCCGTCGGGCTCAACACGAAGCACAGCACAGCCCATGCCTATATCGCGGATACGCTCGCCGATCTCGTCGAAGCGCTGGTACTTGTCGTCGTTGATGCGGGGGAACATCTCAATAAGGAGTTTCCGGAAAGTCTCCTTGTTATGAAGGTGGACAACACGGGGCTCACCGACATAGCCCTGGAGGATGGGCATGCCCTCGGCCTGAATACGCCATCGGCAGACCTCGGCAGAGGGAGCATCTTGCTTCATGTACATACGGACACCACCGTGGATGAATTTGATGCCACGGCCCTCATTCTCGGTGAGGATATCCCGGAGGAGTGCACTGGTGTAGTAGATGGCCTTAGCAGGCTCACCCATCTCGTTTCGGACCATGTACCGGTCGTCGGGGAAACGACTGGAGACATGATAAAACTCCTTGATGCTCTGGACTGTGGTATGAGAAGGGTCGAGGTACTTGAAAGGCTCCTCAACGGGGCCATTTCGGCGAGGCTTGCTGTTTTCTTGGTTGGCCTTGGGAATGGGCGTCGCCGCAGCTGATGGCTCGGATTCGGTCTTGACCTTCTTTGCAGGCTGATCTTGACCCTCGTCGGTGTCTAAGGATCTCTTATTGCCGTTTGTAGACGCATCAGCCATGGCAACATCCTCCTGCTTAGCTTCGGTGGTAGCAGGTGGAGCCTCGGGAGCAACAGGAGCAGCTTCAGCTTCGGCCTCAACGGGCTCCTCCTGAGCAGGCTTTTCGTCAGAGGTAGTCTCGGCCGAGCCGTTGGCCTTGGCAGGTGCCTCCTTGGGCTCGTTCTCGTTCCTGGCCTTGAACTCAGTCTTCTTCTCCAAAACGGTGATGAAGAAGCCACCAGTATCCTGCATGTGAGGATAGACTCTCATGCAGCGTTCCAGGGGCAGATTAGCACAATCGGCACCTTCAAGCCGGGGGAACATAGTCTCAGCAACTCTTCCAGGAGTGACTCCATCGGCGCTCTCATTCGCAAAGTCCTCAACCTCCTTCCAGGAACTCCAGATCCTGGCGCTCTTGTCCATGATCTTCCAGTCCTTCAAACCAGGATATCGCTTCAGGTTGGGCAGCTCATTGCTGCAGTCCACAATCTCAACATTGTCGGGGCCACCACATCGCTCAATAGCGGAGACAACCACGGACTCGTTTTCGACGGGGTTCATACTACATGTGGAGAAGACAACACGGCCGCCAACCTTGAGCAGCTGCAGAGCTCGCACCAAAATTCGGATCTGGGTCAGATGCAAGCCAAGGGCGCTACCGGGCTGCCAGTCCTTCCAGATGTTTGCGTTCTTGCGAAGAGTTCCATCGCCTGAGCAAGGGACATCAGCCAGGATGCGATCGAACTTCAAGTAGGTGGGCTTCTTGCCGTCCTTGGCAGGAAGTCTGATAGACGGGAACTGAGTGGCGTCGTGGTTCGTGACGAGGAGGTTGGGAGAAGAGAGTCGCTTAAGCTGGTGGACAAGCATGTGACCGCGCTTGTAGTCAGAGTCGTTGGCGATGAGCATGCCAGTAGCACGTCCGGCGTCGCTCGGGTCGGCCTCGAGGTCGGCCTCGATCTCATCCTGCGTCTCAGCGCCCAGATCAAGACCATCTTCCTTTGCGAAGGATCGCAAGACCTTGCGAACGCGTGCTTCCTCGCCCAGGTGGATCATCTCAAGCAGCTGAGCAGCCTTGCTTCCAGGTGCGGCACACATGTCCAGGACGGCCATACCGGGGCGGAGATCCATCAACAGAGGAGGAATCATGCTCACAACCTCCTGTCGGCTAATATTTCCAACACTCGTCTCGGAGACCAGGAACTTCTGGAAAGCGGCGAAGGGAGGGAACTTGCGAATGACGTTCTTGGGGGTCGTCATCCACCAAGCGAGGTCGTCGGGGTACCAAGGCACGGGCTGAGGGGGCTCGACAGGTCGGCCATCTTGGTGCTCGATCTTGACGATTTCGGGGATGTATCTGGTCTGGAGGAGGTTCTTGACAGTGAGGGCGTGACTGGTGGCGTATCAAAGTTAGCAGGCAGCCCAGATTTCGCGACAGCAGCGCGTGTTTGTACGTACCCCTTGGAGCCGCAGAACCTGAAGCTGTTGGGCAGCTCGCGTCTCAGAGCCTCCCAGTAGGCCTGCTTCTCCTCGTCGGGCAGCTGGAGCAGCGTGTCGTAGAAGCGCTGGAGCTTTTCGTTTTCTTTGGGGATGACGGGGTAATCTCGCCATTCACCTCCAGCTCGGCCACCTCCTCCGCCGCCTCTCCTGTTTCTTCCCTATGTCCCAGAATGTTAGCCAAGCTCAATTGGTGCGATATCGAGGGTGAGGGCGTACTCGGAAGCTTTTTTTGCCCATGGTCGCAAAATGGATTGGAACCAATGGAAGGTGTAACTGATCAGAGAAAGTTGCGACAGAAATTTCTATGGCAGAAAAAGAAGGTGCCCCGCCGCTTTTAGCACCCCACGTCGGCGCTAATGCCAGCTTGGAGGCTGGGCTGCAGGTCTCGACTCCACTGCCCAAGGTTGAACTCCAGAATATGTCCATCTGAACTATCTAAATAAAAGTCATCTATGACAATAAACAGAGGCTTATTTTATGTTATTATAGGGTTTCTATCCTGGATATTGCCCAACTCTCTTAATAATAATTCTAATCCATGTAGCCAGGTTCAGCGCAGTATTCTTTCAGGCTTAGCCAGTTATCATGTACACCATATTCAAAATTGTAGAGACATCAAACAAGCTCGCAGTATGAACAATCATGAACAGTCAAACAAGATCATATCAACTGGCTGGCACGTCATACACCTCCACACCATCCCAGCACGCGAGGTGCGAGCAGAGGTGGAGTATTGGAGAACTTGGACGACCAGCCAATACTATCTCAAGATTATCAAGAATCAACAAGTATTAGATAGATTTGTCCTACGAACCTCTTGTTTTGATATTCAACTCCCAATCGTTGCAATTCTGTTTTGCTCCGAAGCCGAAGCCGGAAACCCCATTTTATAGCGCCAAATGGACCAGTAGCGCCTTCATTTCTATCGTTCGGTCCGAGCTCTCCACCGTACCGGCGTCTTCCTCTTCTATATCTTGCTCTCAACTCGCACCTTGCTTTGCATTTAATTTTTCCAGTCTTGACGAAATGACCACCATACGGAATAGGCTGCCTCGACGACCCAATGGAAGACCAGAAGCATGCGACTCGTGTCGAGCACGCAAAGTTGCCTGCGATCATGCCCGTCCCAGTTGTAATCGGTGTCTGAAGCGAGGAGAGGGAGACAGATGCGTCTACACAGCAACAACACCGCGTTCGAGGAACGGCGTTCAGAGGAGTCCAGTAGCGTCAACTCCACTAGAAAACGGACCTCAATCGCCGCAGTCCGCCAGACCGATGACGCGCAACTCTGCTTTCAGTCCTGGATACCTCGGTTCTACAAGTCATACTACCGTCTTCAAAGAAACCAGGGAGGGCCTCTCGATCCTGCAGGAGTCCGAGATTGAATATGCCGAAACAAAAAAGACTCACCAGTCATCGCAGGTGGATCTTGGCTTTTACGATCTGCCCCTTCCAGCACGTCAGATGTGTCTTGTTGTACTACAGTGTGTTCCCGGCCAGCCAGATGCGCACATGGTCTTTCGCAATGAGCCTTGTGCCTCGAAATCATGGGTTCACGTTGCTGTCGCTCGCATCGTTCCGGCCCTTCTAGAGATGTTTGATCTTTTTTCCCAATATGATTCTCCGCTGGACAAGGTTGCTGATGTTCTGTGCCGCAACACCGCTCGGCCAATGAAGGACAATCTGGACAACCCACATGACTGGATAGACCAGTTTTGCGGACAAAACCTGAGATGGGAGTCGCTTGGTCTATTATGGGCTCATGTGGAGGGGGCTTCGGATGCTCTGGCGGCTCTTCAGCGTCGACTTCTTGAATGGGTGCCCGGGAAACAATCAACTGAAACTTCAATACTCCATATCGGCTACTGTATTGAAATCTCGCGCCACTTTACCGACGGAAACGACCTTCTTCTCGATCTCTGTCGTCGCAAATCCACTCTTGGAACTATGGTTTACGGCGATGCGAGTGAGTATATCATCACCCCCCTTGCTACAAACGCTAAAAGAGAGAAGGCGCCTCATTCTGGCATTCACATAGCTTGGCTGTCTCAATGATGATTTTCCTAGGGGTTCATGCTCAAGGAGAGACTCCGAAACAGCAAAGTCAGGCCCACCTTCCTTCGTTCTGTGCCGAGAACAAACGGCGCCTCTTTTCTTACATATTTCTCAACGACAAGTCTATAGTCTCGTTTACCGGCAGACCACCCCTCTTAAGCCGTCGCTACTGCTCGTCTCCGCTGCCGCTGGACATTCAAGACGATGACTTGATGTCTGACAGAGCCACTCTGGAGGAGGTTACAAACAGGCTTGATGACAGAGGATGGGATACAAGAGGCGAAATATATTCCGTCACCCTCGTGCGAGCTCGCACCCTAGTGGCAAACATTTTGGATGAATTAATCGAGATTGCGCTTGGAAAAGAGGCCAACATATCGGTCGATTATTTGCAGTATGATTCCCATCCCATGTTTGGTACTATTGGCTAATTTCCAAACAGAAGTATCAAAGCTCGCCAGATCCAGACATTCTCAGAACTCCCATCGTGTCTGATTTTCAATCATCAAGATCTATCCAGCCCTGATCTCAGTGTAGAGATTCTTTATGCCAGAATTTTGCTCTACCTCTTCCACTTGCAGAATATGTTCCTGGTCGAAAGACTTCTTCTTCAACGTGGCGCGATAGATGAGGGCAACTTGCTGGTCACCAGCTTCGATATGGTCAAGGTAACGGTTGCGGTTTGGCTGCACAAGGACAGATTTGCTGCAATGAGACGCAATTTTGAATGGCTGGTAAGTTTACATAATTCTCTGATCATAGCGATCGGGCTTCTTAACCAATGAATAGTTGATGGCCTATGCAGCTCCCGGCGGTGGCATTCTCTGCCAAGAGTTGCTTCGACCGACGTTCTACGGCGTTCACCCTCTGGACTCGACCTTGTCTCGATCAAGCCTCGTCCAGCAGCTAAGCTTACTTGTTGCTTTTCTGAACTGGGTCAGCCCTACGGCACCGAACGGCAACCTGTGCGCCGATTGTCAGGCAATCATCCAGCGCGTGCTTGACCAGCACTTGAACACTCCTGCCGACAGCAGTCAGAGCCTAGAATCTCTGGATTTGGTTTTCCCACGTTCTCCAGCCTTTCGATTTGACTTATTGAACACTTTTGATTGGGTTCATGATGAGAGAGAATAACAGAGACAACGAATGTCCAGTATATGTATAGAGCATGACCAGTTTATTAAGGAACCGTGAGATGTGCCCTCACGCGGTTAAGAGAATACTTTGCCGATCCTTTGCCAAGCGTTTTAGAATTCCCATTAAGAGAGCCAGCAGTAGAGGCTAATAATATCCTTATTATAGGGTAAAATAAGTTTCTGGCCATTTCATGATTATTTTTATAAATCATTTACCCAGGATCTTATTCCGCTATTTGGGCTAGGAAGAGACCATCACTCACAAGGCCGTCTTACAGGAAGTTCAAAGTGTAGGAAGAAATTTCGTAACTTTTATACGCGATTGTTTCAGCTAGTCCTAATGAATAAATAGGTTCTGCTCGGCACTTGATCAGACGAATGAGGCCATCGCATCCATAGCAGCCTTTGCTGGGGTAAACGGCCAGCTGGGAGAGCTACTAATCAATAGTCTGTGGCGCTACGAATATGATAGTGGCCATGGAGTTCTAGATTTTCGGGGTCTCATCTCCACACCCAAAGAACTCGAGTATCCTGCAGATTGTATATGGACAAATAAACGTGATGTGGTAAACAACTATGGTCTTTTAGATGTAGCCAGCCATTCAACTCTGCAATAGCGCTTCCCATAGAATATCGTCACGAGCCCATATTCTAACGAGTACCCGTTCAGGAACCAGGATGCAAAGCAGAGAAGATGATAGCCCTACACTAATGGTCTAAAATTGAGGCATGTCACCAGCGCAGAAGGCGATCGCCCAGCGAAACGGCTGGAGTGCCGAATCGGGGATGGACGGCCCCGAAACTATTTGCACGCCACAAGGCTTCGCATGCCACTATCGCCAATTTGGCGCGCAGAATCAAGCCCCCGTGTAAGCCAAGCTCAGGGGCACAGGGGACCAATATCTGCCTTATATGGGGATGAGAGCCACAGTTCCCGGCAGTCGGAACCACACGCTCATTCATCCGACTTTTGTCATTCACTCGTTTTATTTCGTTCAGGATGCGTTCTATCGTCGCATTGGCAGCCCTGGCGCTCTCGGGCTCCCTCGACCTCGCGGCGGCCAGTCGGTGCAAACCCAGCACCACCATCGGCTTCACCTCGACGACTAACACGGAGACGGCCACGTCTACTGAGACGACCCAGCCTCCGGTGGTGACCAACGATATCAAGGGAGGCAGGTTCGCTCGCAGGGATCCTTCAGACCCAGTTCCCGAGTTCACGGTTGAAGGCGAGGCCGAGGTCGAGAATGGCAAGGGATACACCGGAGACGGCAGCAAGGACAGTGGCGCTGCTAAGCTACATGCGAGTTCCCAGGGCGGCTCCAAGCGAGCCCTAGGCTCATTCGTCAGCATCTCGCAGCAAGTGTCTGGCTTGGACCCATCGAAGCTCTACACAGTCCGGCTCTACTACGCCGTCTTTGTGTATCCTTCTAGTCCAGACCTGTGTTATCTGAGGGGTTCCCTTGGAAGCCAACAGTTCTTTGAGGAGTCGATACCTGCTTCTCCAGGTAGTCGAAGCTTGACTTATGGAAGTGTTCTCAAGCAGACCAGTGCTCCGGGTGGTACTGCAGCTTTCACCATCTCGATGCAGTGCATGAACGGTGCTGCGTCTGTCATCTATGTCGACTCCATCTTCATGTCTAACCAAGTTACTCCTGCGACTATTGACGACTACACTCTGGACTATGGAGACGATGATCAAGGGTCTTCGACCACCACGGCTGACGCTGGATCATCTGAGACTACTGATCAGCCTGGAACCTCCACAAACACTGAAACTGGAACGGATGCGACCGAGACATCTGGAACTCAGACAGAGACAGAGACTCAGACCAGCACGGAATCTGCGGGAACTGATAGTCAAACTCAGACTGGAACCGAGTTGACGGCAACCGACACTCAATCTCAAACAGGCACTGAATCTACCGGAACAGACACTCAGACTCAGACCAGTGCTGAGTCTACTGAAACTGATAGTCAGACCCAAACCAGTACAGACACTGAGGTCTCTGCCACTCAAACTTCGACTGGCACCGAGTCTTCCCAGACTGATGCCGGAACAACCACCACAACTGGAACCGAGACTTCGCAGACCGAATCCGACTCGGCTACCACATCCGCGAGTGAAACTTCCGAGGGATCCACAACCTCAGACGAGCCTACTTCAACCACTGCTACCACGTCTTCTGCGTCTTCTGAGCCTACGGCCAGCAGAATCTGCGCCAATGTCGGCTCCAACCCCGATGATGGCAAGGGCTGTGACCGCAGACCTCTGACCCAGGCATCAGGAAACTACTGGGAGAAGATTGGCAACATCGAAAAGGAGCAGTGCGCCGCTGCCTGTCTGGCAGATGACAACTGTGGCTCGTTCGAGTGGAGATATGTCAACGACTGCCACAAGGAGTGCCGTCTCTATGCCACCAGACTTGACGCAAACTCGCCCACCAGCCCTGAAACCGACGATAGTATCCACGCCAACGACAGGTCCTGCGCCTGGAAGATCCCGTGCCCGCCCTATCCCGCTGATTCTCACTGCCTGAACAAGCTGGCCGACACGCCCAGCCCCAGCTGCACCCGTCGCAAGGCCACTCTCAAGTCTTGCGCTCAGCCGTGGCTCAGGCTGAGCGTGTCCTGCACGCCCGAAGACAGTTGCGCCGGAAACTGCGCCACGTATACTGGCTGCAAGTCCTTCTCTCTCTCCTCGGACCCGAACGAGGTGCACAACTGCCTTCTCTACACTGACCCCGTCAGCGTCATCTCTAACCCCGATGATTCGAGCGACCTCGAGTTTGTGGATCTCAGCTGCTACGACTGCAACGGCGAGAACATGCCCCTGACGACTTACACGGAGCCCATGGACGACAACACGCCAAAGCCCGACAATACGTGCCCGGCGTCGGGTGCCAACATGTTCCTGGCTATCCGTGGAGCTCCTGCGACTACTCTTTTGGCCAGGGTCCGTGCATCTCCAGTCTAAGGGACTATAGCCACCACATGTTATGATCAAGGTTTTGAAACGAGCCAAGTGATGAAGGACGGCCAAGAGTAATTAGCTGTAAAGAGTGGCTAGGTTGTGTACATGGTCATCTACTCGTCAATATGACATGTTGCTTCTCTTTGGAGTTAATTCACAGTTCTTGTGTCTGAAAAGGCAGCCTGTGTCATGTTAGTAGTGATCGAGGTGATATGGGCCAACAGCCTTGCAATTCTAAACTTGAAATATTCAACCAGCCACTTACATCTCCGAAGTATTATGGCCGCTTAATAGTGAGCATATGTGACATTGTCAGATGCATTCATTTCCAGTTCCAATTGAGGCCAGTAAAACAATGGGTATTCAATTTGTGGCATTAGATGAGGTCAATTGCTGGCTCGCAGCTATGATATAACTAGGATCCCACGATTCAAAGGCTCTAGGCCGTGTGGTGATCCGCAATGCTCTTGGCAGTAGAAGTCCATCAAAGCCAGCACGGTACACGTGCAGGCTCGATGGCAGTTATCCCCGTACAGTTTTCATCTCCCGGTTGGTTTTAGATCATCAGTCCTCCCATGAATCCAGCCATGGCAATGCCGACGCTCATCAGGCCCCAGCGGATCTCGCCGTTGGCTGAGATGGCACCGTTGGCTCCAGGAGTCGAGGTTGCGCTGGCCGCGTCCGAGGGTGCTGAGGTGCCCGTGGCGGCAGGGCCAAGCACACCACCTCCGGTCGAGGAGGGTTCGACGTTGGAGTCGGCGTTGGCGGCAGCTCTGGCGTAGTTTCTCAGGGTTCGCTGTCCAGTGGTACTGTTGATCAGGTTAGCAAACTGAACTAATGAGTCTGGAAGGATGAACTTACGGAGCGTTGATGACGCCAACCATGCCGTTCTGGCAGTGCTGTCCGGTTGCACAATAGTACCAAATGGGGCTCTCATCCTCGATGGTCACGGTAAAGACCTCGTCGCTAACACCGTCGTCGACCTTGACGGGGCCGCTAAAGATGGCAGAGCTGTTGATGGGCTGGCAGGGGTCGCTGAAATTGCTCTGCGCTACCGAGTGGGCGCCCTTGTAGAAGTGGAATTCGATAGTATCGCCAACAGCAGCCGTGACCTCGGCGGGATCAAAGGTGAGACCACCATCGCCGACCTTGACAACGTGCACGCCGTCTGCCGATGATGCGGAGGATGAGGCGGCGGCTGAGGCAGCGGTGGTCTTGTCGCCGGTGGAATCACCGTACTGGGCGAGGGCGAGGGGGAGGGCGGCGAGAGAGAGGAAGCTTGAAGGATGCATTTTGGGGTATCTTGTAAGTGGGTGTTGGTTGGGATGACTGAGAATGAGAGAAGAAAGAGGGCGGGTTTTATGTATAAAAGCACCGGGCTCTTGTTGTTGTATGTACAATTAGAAGGGTAGAGAGGAGGAGGAGATGAAGATGAGACTGATGATTGTTTTTCGGAATAAACATGTTTGTTCTGTCGGGGCCTCTATATACTCTTACACGCGACCTATGGATGCTGAGGTTGGTTGGTTGATTGACACTCAGTTACACTTCCAGGGGCTGGGGTCTGCTAGTCCCAAACCCCGATGAAGCACGAGCGGCCGCCGTCCTCAAACGCGACTTGACACAGCCACCAGGCGACGTCCAATGCGACCATGGGCCGGGCAGTTTGATGTTCCGAAGAAACAACCCCTGGCGACACTATTTTTTGCAAACAGGCCCTGTTTCATGGCTTCTGTGAGCGCTTCACCAAACCGGAACTTCAAACGAGCCGAGCTGCGTCCAGCGCGTCAAAGAGGCCGCCATGTCACCCATTGGCTCTCCCCCTTTGTCGCACCTCGATTGTTTCTAAACTGCCCAGAGCCTACGCGAGCTCAATGCCATCAATCTAGTCCATGCCGAGAGCCGGGGAAAAGGGTTCCCCTCCAAAAAAGGTTTCACCAGCTCCGCTTCGGCCCATCCCACCTCAACAACATCCAGCACAGCCCTCTCCGCCAAGCAAATCTGGGGAATACCAGTGGTATTATTCGAGGTTAGCCGGCGTGATCAAGAAATTAGTCAACGTCGAGCTTCCAAGGTTGGCTTTCGATTTAGCCAATTGCGTGATACTGCCCCTTCAATAGCTTCGTGTTGCAAAATCAACACTTGAGTCCCCCAATGGCCAGCTTAGATCCCAGGAAACATCCATGGATGCCAAGCCTTCACGGCCCAACTCTAAATGTACACAAACAAGTTATCACTCATATCAAGTGATTCAAGGGTCCAAGTCCTCTTTCAGAGCATTAGTAATTCTCTTTCAACACTGCAAAGACCAGGGCAGCGTGGGTCTGCTAGCGGGACAGGCATGTTATCCATGTATCGGGTAGGTCCAGAGTCACAGCCATGGTGTAAACATTGACGGCCCAGGAACTATAGCCACATGCTTTTTGTTTATTCCGAAACTTAGGTACAATTCTTCTCACTAGCTACTCTATTCATATTCATCCATACTTCAGCCTAGGTGCCACTGCGCGTGCAAAAATTCAAAAGTCCAACAAGGCCCGTATAATTCGAAGCCATCTACTATATAAGGGGGAGGTCTATCTCCCCCAAGCGAAAAGCTAAAAAACACTTCTCAAGTACCTTACACAGCTAAACCTACCACGTGATATAATGTAGTTCCACACAAAACAACCCATAGGTAGGCCATAGCTAAGCCTAAGTATAACCCATAGACAAGCCAAAGCTATAGCTTAGAGTATCCGGTGTCAACTCTAACGATACTAGTCAACATTGGTTGATAAAGGTGACATATCATCAGTAACGAACTGACCCATCAAACTGTGACCCTATGCCAGACAGTTCGAAGTCCCTCGTCGACTTGGAGCCATTGTCATAGGCAGGAGGGCGAGGTTCTGAGGTCTTCGGGGCGGTAACAGAGATATCACTGGGTGGAGGAGGAGAGGATCGGTGGCACTTCATGCTGGACGTTGTGTCCTCAGACCTCAATGGGACAATGAAGCTTGATTCGTGTTAGTGAATGTCATCATTGACTTTGATAGAAGATGCAGACCTGTAGCTGCTTAAGGTGCTCTGCTGAGAGTTCATGGAGGGCAGGGGATGACTAAGGGCTGTAGATCAGGTGTGCAACAGGGAGAAGATTCAGAGATGGGTATGAAAAGGAAGGGTGTAAACCTGTGCCAGAGAGTATTGAACAGCACAGCAGCAGAGGGAACAACAGGCTCCTTTTATGCTCCTGGATCCATATGTGCCTACCATGCTATTCCTTCGCCCGATATAGGACTCATAGTCTCACCGACAAGCCAGGCTTACTTTCATTCCTCAGTCGAGCCCTGATTTCAACAGCATTTACCATTGTGATCACAACGAGACAATATTTCAATTGGGCAGTCTTCTTTTGTTCTAGAGGCAAGAGTTTCGGGTCCGTGACGCCCTGGTTCGAGTGGCTGTCTTGGCGTTGTCACACTGATCATGACTGGCCAGTCTCCTTTTGTAGAGCCGGCAGAGCCTCGTTGCAGCGTCTCAAATTGAAGGGTCAAGGGTGAAATGTGCGCCAAAGAGGGGATTGGATTGATCTGCCTGATAAGGCCCTAAATCGGGCGATAGGCCTAGGGCTTATATATTACTATATTACGCTAGATATATATAGATTTAGCTATAGCCTAAGTAACTTATTAGAATATATCTAGACCCTTTATCTAACCCTATAGATTAAGGCTATTACCTTAATTAGGGTCTTTATAGCCTTAATTTCTTTATAGCTTAGGCCTTA
>JAADYS010002090.1:0-13718 GCA_012931995.1 Fusarium albosuccineum | reverse complement strand
TATTATAGCTACTTATAGCTAATAGCCTATAGCTATAGATTACCTTACCTTACCTATCCTTAGTTATAGGCAGGCCGTTTAGGCGTACTTAGAGGAATTAAGTACCTCTATTATTACTGCAATCACTTGTTATTTCAAGTCTTTGCCCGACGCAAATAGAACAGCACCTATCAGTGTCAACAAGTCATCTTCACGGGCTAAGAACAAACAAACACTCTAGGGTGAAGAGCTCGGCTTGCAACACAATGTCAATTGCAGAGAATTAGATGTTCAACGGGACAATGTGGGTTGATATTCCACTATACACAATTCCATATCTCCACTGATGCGCCATACTCAAGTTCGCGTCGATGTGTTTTCACAACTCACCAGACATGCCAGTTCTACTCCCCACCCTCTTAACCTTGGCACTCTAAGAGAGAACGGTGCCTGCCTCAGAGCGTACAGGGGTGCTGTCGGCTACGCGCCAAGCTCTCGTGCACAGGCGCGCACCATCTTCGCACGCGCGTTGAGTGTGGTGAGACGCGACTGGGCACAGTGTGGCGCTGGGGTGGTCGCGTTCGACAGGGGATCTTGGATACTGGCTACCCTCTGGCAAAGTACCATCAAGCATTCTTGCTCTGGTGGCTGGGGTCAATGTCGTGGCTCGCCACCTCGCCTTGCACAAATCAACTGCACAAATCAACAGGCCCACTTGTCGACCTAGGACTTGTGCAAGTATCTCTAGGCACCCTTGCACACAAATTCACCATCATACTGTCGCTCCACTCTTGACGTGGAATTGTGCCGGAGCACAATCACCTGAGAATCAGGACTCAAGTTATGAATTCAAGCGACTTTATGCAGCACTTTTCCGGGTTTTCACCCATCAATTCAATTTCTGCTTTCTTGTACAAGATCCCGTTTCCCTTCGACGTCCGGTTCAACTCAATCAAGTACTGCCGGTCTCCACCTCTTTACATCGACGAACCCATCACAATGCACACTGCGTATCAATAACTACTAAGGTTACTTCAATCCCGTATGTCTTTATTACTCAAGTGAGCACTAGCATAGAAATAAACAGCTCCTGTGTAAAATAGGGTTCTAAAACATTTATCTCAAACTTTTAATATCCTCAATTAGTTGCCTCCTCAGTACATCACATGGCAATCATCAGAGATTTTGGCGTAGCAACAGCCTCCGAGAATCTTCGTCGATGCTGGTAATAAATTATTATTTGCCTCGGAGAAACTCTTAAGTACGACTCAAGCATCATGAAGAAGCTTAAGCTGGCTAGTTGTGCCTATATAATAATCCATCGCACCTGCGTTCCGCAACACCCATTCCATCTCACCATCATCATTGAGGCAGAAGCGAAATTTTTTAGAAGCTATATTCAAGCATCCGACAACAATCATGACCGCTCCGGCACCCCCCAGCGACGACGAGAAGCGGCTTTACTACTATGGCTTTCCCAGTCAGCCAAAGCTTGTCGCACGATCCGACGCAGAGTCAACGCCATGGGCATTAGAAACCGACGGCAAGCCTACTCCCAAGTGCCTCGACCCTGTTAACCGTCATCCCATGGTTGAACTGTGGGATGACTCGAACGGATCTCTTCGACGCGAGGTCATTCGGTGCTCGAACGGTGTGAAATGGAACGCGATTGAAATCTTCCGTATCGGCGACTGTCGACTCCGGTGGTCCCATCGCCGCAATGATGTGCCTAAGCCGCCGGTTAAGCTACTTATCTCGGTGGACTCAGACTCTCTACACTGGCCACAAGCATGGGACATTGCCAAAGACTGCCGTGAGGTCCTCCAAGCCCATGGGCTCGAGGATGTTCACTGCGAAATTAGGGAATCTCGGATTATGCAGGTGAGTCCACCCCCGAGGCAGAGGCAGGTCCAACATTGCTAACGACCTCTGCGCATAGCTATAACTAGACCTACGTGAGCCCGTCGGTCAGAATATATGGGCCTCGCTTGCCTCTCTTGATAGGCTAGATCACAAGGGGGCCAAGTGTCCTTGCCTGCACTATATGGCAACTGGGTTAATCCAGGCCTTGGCATACGGATGTCGTTTTTGTGGGGCAGACAGCAAGCAGTCAACGAGGACTTTCGACACGACGATGCGAGCTCAAAGATATGTATCATACAACCTGGCAGCAAAAGCTCCTCGAGCACTAAAGAGCTTTCTCTGGAGATCCAATGTGCGGACGATGAGATCGAGAGCATGTAAACGGCAAGTCGGAGGACTTCCAGGGCCAGACTGGCAGCATGGTGGTTGGCAGGCTAAGCAGTGACAGTGAAGGCAACGGTGTGGCTTATGTTACGCAGATCGACGGGTTTCTTTCGGGTATCAAGGTGCATGGACTTGATGTCGTGGTTCTTTGGAACTTTATGAGCTACATCTTACCTAGGTGATTTCTAGCTTAGTCCGAGCAAGACCGAATCCATTGATACGACGCCCATCCTGGATAGTTCCTACTAAACCTCAGCATCGAAGCGAGATGAGAATCGGATGCCAGTGTGCAACAGCCAGTGTCAACACTAACAAAAAGAAAGTCCATAATCATCGGAAACAACTGGATCGATTTTTCGAGAAGACTTACAACATATAATAGTTTATTATGTAGTTGGCGATGCAAAAGGTGGGGAGTATTAAAAGGCGAGAATACCGACCTCTTCAAACCACTTGCCCTTGCCAGCTCAACCCCTCATAACTGGCATCACACATCAGATGCTTCGCCTGGCAAAAGTTTTTTGCAATTTCCAACTCTGAACGCAGCCACTTGCGTTTTCTTGCTATTAGTTGCTGCTCATAGTTGAAGATGTAGGGTAATTACGGACTTGGTACAAGCTTCTGTTGACACTTTGGCAATACTTGGGGCTGGCCTGGACTTAAGGCTTAATAGGTTTACTTGAGCCAGACTCTAATCTAGAAAGCATATTACTAGTTTAGAATTTTGCGTCTCACTACCTACGGGACGGGTGAGTAAGAGCACTTGCGGGACTTGAGAGTTGACAGGAGCAAGATTCAAGCTTGACAATGCCAACCCTGTCGCATATGTCATTGCTTCCACCACGTTTGTGAGGTTGCGTTTGCCAAGCAACCGGCCCTATTGTGGCACTTGGCGGTGCCTTCATACCCGCAACGAGATACACAGGCATTCCTTTGATGGAACCTATTGATAGCGTATCTGCTCACATCAGCTGCCCCGAACCGACATCTAGGCCAAGACTTTGTTCACTCTTAAATAGATTGAATTGTAATTTATTCCCCTCCCGCGTGTGTAAGGCAGTTTTTGGATCAGCAAGTAGATGGATTCCATCCCCAGTCTGGCAGGGCTGCATGAACAGACTGGTGGGGGGATTAATCTCGGACCTGTTCCAAGTTGCCGCTTATCGGTGGAACCTCAACTCCACCATGCAATTTGCTCTTGGCCATCTTTCTCCATCTGCAGTATTGTCTCCGCTGACGAAGGAATAGTTGCTCTTCTGTCAAATCCTACACATCCTGTTTTGTCTTTTATGTTGCGTTGGAAAATTTCATCATGCAATCTCGTGATGGTGATTTTCCTTCGAGTCCGAACGCCTCTCACAAAAGTTTGCCGTACTGGACCCTGGACACATCCCCGTTTTCGGGGTCCGGGTCCCCCTGAGTCCGAGTCCGAGGCTAAGGCCAAGAGGCAGGCATCATGCTTCAAGCTTTCGGCCAAGTGTATCCGTAAGAAGAGCCATGCTGCGCTTAGCCCCTGGAAATTGCCGCCTCCCCATTGGCCTCTCCTTTGTTACCTGCCTCGATACCAAGTCGTCAGCTATAGTAGCCTATGACCATCCTGGGATCAATAATAGAAAGATAGACGGGTTTCATCATGCCAAGGAGCGCATCATTGACCCTTTCTGTCTGCTCATCCTGGATCTTGGCAATGGTGGAGTCGACTTCCGCCTTATACGACATGTCCAATGATTCATGGCGATCTTGACGATCCCTGGGCTGACAGCTACTGTGATGGTGATGCAGACTGTCATTTCTACACACATACCATAGTACTATGACAAACCATGGTAATGTCATATTGAAGTCATTGGCTGGCTACTCCCTTGTCGCCTGAAGCAAGCAGTGACAGAATCACAGCGAAATATTAAACACAAATTTAGCTACATTGAGGCTATTAACGTGCTATACTCAAATAAATCTATTACTATGACAGAGAAATCGCAAGCTAGATAGCAACCCTGACATAGATAGGTAAGTGACTGGGGTTGTGTGATTGGCTACGCGCTCGCGGTTAGTCTGCCGATATTGTGAAACTTTGCAATCATGAACAAATGGAGCATTTTGACCCAAGTCTTGCATTTCTAAATTACTAGCGGAGATCCAAACAAAATTTGCCCAAATATACATGTAAATGACGCGGCACTTGGCCCAAAAATTAAACCACCCCTAAGCTTGGCCAAGTAATTACCTCGCCTCACCCTTTCGAGACCAGTCCCACTTGTCGAGATAGCTGTAAACACGTATTGTCAGTAACCTGAATAAGTAATTTTAGGAAGCTAGGACTTACACCATGAGAGCAAAGTAGGTTAGCGAGTCGGCACTTTTGAGAGACTTCTTGGGCCCAGTCCTGGCTAGGTTCCAGATGTCTCGTCGGCCGTCTGGTTAAAAGTTAGTAACGAGATGCTAGTGTTGTTTATATCACCTAGTGTTTAACTCACATGTCTTGGAACGCTTCAGCCCTTGCTTCTTCATGTCTTGTGCCGAGAGTTCGTTCTTAAAGGCAACTCGTGCGCCGCCACTGGCCGGCTCATAGAGGAACTTGCCGTCGTAGTCGACAGCAGTCTGATCGTCAATAACTGGTCATGGTTAGCAGATAGGAACTTCAAAATTCTACGAGTGCACTTACTCGCTGAGTTGTAGTCAGCCGTGTTGGAGAGACCTCCAAACCAATGAGTAAGTTCGTGCAGAACAGTGACGGAGAGATGCCTGGCGTATGAGTCGATGGCATCGCCAGCCTTAATGGCGTCACCCTGCCGAAGGGACTTGGGCGTAGGGGCGTTCTTCCTGTCATCTGTGAACATGCGGTCGCAGAAAGTGACCAGGTCGTAGTTGAAGTAGACGGCAGCGCGCAGACCGGGGAAGCAGAGGACGGGCTTTCCCTTTTCTTCCCTCTTCCAGACCAAACGGGCGTCATTGTGCCAAGTTCCTGCAGCACCTTCCAAGAAGAAGCGAGAGAACTGGCTGTCCTGCATCAGCGTCGAGGACTGGCCCGGGATCTTGTCGTCAGGGCCAATCCACTCAAAGGCGTCATCACCGCACAGAATTCTGGGCTTGGCACCGTCACGAGACTTGAGCTTGGGGACATAGCCATCCGGAGGAGAGTTCTGAGACGCCCGAAGCCCAGTTACGATTTTGCCAAAGATGTCTTGATGGCGAGTGTTAGTCACGCTATAGAAGATGAGGAATTGAAGCACCTACCAAAGGCACCGGACCAGTTGGCATCGCCAGGACCCTCATCTCTGCTACGGCTAGGAGCGAAACCAAGAGTAACTCGAACAGCCTCAGCGATACGGTTCCATTTCTTGTACGCTTCGGGGTCCTTGCTGGCATCAGGTCGCTTGTTCAATGCAAAGTTGAGACTGTTTTGGGCTTCAGTCGCAAGCTCAAGCGCCTGATTGAACGGATCTTGCAGATACGAGCCATGGGTATCACAGCTGGGGTCGACAGCCCAGATGTCCATGTTGGCTGTCTGGGCGGCACCCAGACCGCAGAGTCCGGCGAGGAGCCAGACGTGCCGGGAGAGAATCATAGTGAAACGAGTGTACAGAGTTGGAGACAAAAAGAGTGTCAAGGTCGGATATGCTCCTGCCAAACAAACAACGAGAAAAAAGAATGGACGGGATGTTTATGTCTCGCGCATTGTCGATATGGAAAAGACGGCAGAGAGCTGCCATATGATAGACGCTGCCGTGCAAGGCGCAGGGCCAGATCGGCCCGCTGTCTTCCCCTGTAATTAGCGGCCGGCCAGCGTTTAATCCTTCGTGGCGCGGAGGATGGCAACCCCGCAAACCACGTATATCCGGCGAACCAAGATCCCTCCCGTCCAACGTCAGCGCCCGTAGCCCTAAATTCCGATCAGCACGAAGGATTTGCACCCAATTTGGTCCGTTTCAAGGGATTAGCCCCATCGGTGCTCTCTCGTGGCACTGATGTGATTGATCCAGACCTGTCATGTCAACCTTTTATTTTACTTAACCAAAGCGCTAAAGGTGTTGGTGGCCCTTCTGTTGCGCGCCTCCCTACACCCTTCACTCGTTCTTTTGTGTGTTATTTGTCTTTGACATTCAGTCGTTCTCTATATTCATTCTTTTCAACTCGTCACTCTTTTATTGCAACACGGTTCAATCATGGCTCCGCTGTGGAAGCTCAGCGTCTTGGCGCTGTATCTTGCGGCGCCGCTCTCCGGGGCAGCTGAGGAACAGCCTGGGGATGGCTACTTGGTTGGGAGGCAGGACGTTGTACAAACGCCTGGTATCTACAACACCACTACTACTGCGCCGGCGGATACTACCACATCTGAGTTGCCTGTTGATGTCTCGACTACTTCGACTGAGGCGTCGACTACTTCTGACGAAGTGGTACCTGCACCGGAAAGCTCAACTGAGACGACCCAAACTGAGATAACCTCTTCTGATATTTTAGTTGAGACTTCGGAAACCTCTACGGACATTCCAGTAGACACTACCACCACCACCACCAGTGAAGCTCTTGCAGATACAACCACTACCACGGAGGCGCTGCCTGAGACAACCACTACTACTGATGTCCCAGTTGATACTACCACAACCACTGATCTTCCGGTAGACACCACCAGCACCGAGGTCCCGGGAGGCACTACTACGACCACTGAAGCTCCGGTAGATACCACTACTACCACTGCAGCTCAAGAGCAGGCTTCTGAAACTTCTACGGAGACTACTATCGAGCCTCCAGCAGAGACCACCACTACGTCTGAGGCTCCCACTGAGACCTCTGAGACCTCTGAAGAAGCTCCGGAGACTACCACTCAGCCCGGTGAGACTACAGAGGACTCGGGTCCTACCACTGAGGTCAAGGATGAGACTACCACCGAGAACCCAGGACAAACATCCGATGTCCCATCAACTACTTCTGCCCAGGAAACAACCGCCGGACCAGAGGTTGTCACTGGTGACGACGGCGCCATCGCAACTTTCGTTCCTGAGCAGGACCCTGAGTACTCTGACCTTACCAGTACCACTACTACCACTGATGACGATGGCGGCCCTCTTGTCATCTTCCCCGGTGGGTGGTTCTGGAAGCCTTCTGGCCCTAACCTGCCCAACATTCTGCCTCCTGCTCCGACTAACCCCCCTGTCGGTGGTGGTGGCGGCGGCGGCGGTGAGGGTGAAGGTGAAGGCGAGGAGGAAGATAAGGATAAGACGACCTACAAGGAGGAGTCGACTCAAGAGTCTACCGCCGAGGCAACTGCTGAATCAACTACTGAATCTACTACTGAGACGAGCACCGAGGCATGCACTGCTACAGAGGTCCCCGACTGCACCAGAACTATCTCGTACATCTCCGTGGATGGCACACAGGTCGCGTAAGTCTCCTTACTCAGATTCTCGACACGGAACACTAACAAGACCAGTACCGAATTTGGAGACTGTCCCACGGTCGCCAGCTGCGCCACTGCTACTCAGGCTACCGCTACCACAACCATTTCTCCCGACTTCCCCTGGGTTGGAGATTTTGAGTATGAGGAGGATGAGAGCATTGCCGAGGACGCCGAGACTGCCCCCGTAGAGGATCAGACTGACGAGTTCTATGAGGAGGAGTTTGATGGGCTTGGTTATGACGACACTGACAATTCTACCGATACCGCCACCACGGAGACCGCTACCTCTATTGACACTGCTACTTCTTCCGACACGGCTACTTCGGAGGCTGAGACCACAAATGACACTGCTACCTCTGAAACTTCTACCGAGACCGAGGAAACAACGACTACTGAGACTTCAGAGTTTACGTCAACGCCCAGCACGCTCATCACGACAACCAGGAGCTCAGAGCAGTCATCTGATACCACCACCGACATGATCACTTCCACCGAGACAACCGCCCCGGCGACGACCACAGAGGCAACCCGGACCTACTTCCCTTGCGTCGTCCGCGCGGGCCCTAACGTTCCGGACCCTTACTGCCAGTGTGAGACCACGGTTGAGGGCAAGCATTACGTTGTTAGCACTTCCTTGGTCTCCAATGCCTGTGACTCTTACACCGAATTCCCCTCCACAGTTAACCCTGCAACTGAGGCTCCTCCGCCCACAGAGGCTCCTATCGAGGAACCTTGTACTCAGACTGTCGACGGTACCGTCTTAGCCTATTCCTCCTACAAGCTCGTCTACAACAAGGTCTGGTCCGACGTCACCGTCACCAACACGCGTGGTCTAGGTGATCCCTCTACCGTGGCTACACCCGTTCCTACGCAGACCGACGTCAACCACGACGGCTCCGACATCTGCAGCAGCAGCGACAAGAACGTACGCAACGCCCTCGGCGGCGCATGCCAGGAAACGATCGACAAGTTCGAGGATGACACCATCTACGGCGGTTACACGTCCCGCTACTCGCGCATGGGCAGCATTCTCAAGGCCTTGACCTTTGGTAAGGCCGGGTGTACCGTGCAGTTTGAGTGCAAGGACTACGGAATTGGCACGAGTGGCAAGCTCATCAAGGAGGCGTAAGTGACACTAAGAGCCTATATCTATAGGTAACATATGCTAACATTCTTCCAGTCGCGCCAAGGCCAAGGATGAGGGCATGGAGAGGTGCGGAAACATCTTCCTTTCAAACTCTTGCAAGATCCACGTCGACTACTGTACCAACTGTCACAATGACGGACCTTGAGCATGGGCCGTGTAGGACACTTGGTTGATAGGTACCTTATTTAATGACCATCTTGGTTTCCGTCCTATCTGGCCAAATAGCCCAGAGTGTAGCTACTCACTCATAGCTCACATGCATTGCGGACAAACGTGCAATGTTCTGGAGTGACGCAAGTGAGCTGTTCTCACTCGTAGTATGCAGGACAAGGACTCTTCCAGAAGACGCCCTAAACGCTGCTCTCTCTCTTCTGGCGCCAGTACTCCTGAACCTTGGCCTTGTCCATGCTCTCAATCTTCTGCGCAGTCTCCCACTGAGCGTCCGACTCGGGGAACCCAACCCACTGGACCAAGTACTCCTCCCGCTCCCACATCGAGTTCCAGCGATCGCCCAAGACGCGAAAAACAAGCCACTGGTCCTGGGGAATGGCAAAGTGTCGCGGCCCCTGATCTTGCCAATACTGATACACAGCAGAGGACATCGTCTCCTGAAGCTCATGCTCCCAGTCGTGAGTAACAACCACATTGAACCCATCATCCCACTCGACAATCATCTGGAGGGGGCAGAAGGTGTGCATGGCGGGTCGGCCGTGAGGGCGGTAGCACGAGATGTGCTTGACGACGAAGCCGGTGATCTCTCGAAAGTTGAGAGGCCTGGGTGGCAGGAAGGGCAAGTAGGGGCTGCGGATGTGGTTGTCGGCAGTGACTTGGACCGGCTGGTTGTTGAACTCGAAGCGTCCGAGTCGCGCACGAGGCAATGGTCCTGGGTACTCGTTGCGTCGATCATTCGAGTCTGTGGCATCGTTAGGTGGGAAGAGAAGTGTAAAAATGCCTGGCACTTACACTGTCGACGTCTCGGCTGAGTACCGTTGCCTGGGGCCGCTGAGCTGAGGCTCATCCTGAATGGTTCGCGTGTCGTCGGATAGATCTACTGCGACGATGCAACAAGTCCAGCTCGTTGAATCGTTGCGACAGAATGACTGGCGGTTGGTTTCAGCAGCTGTTGATGCTTCCTCACAAGCTAGGGGTGAGCGTCGAGGCGCGATAGGAAGATCAAGGAAAAGGGAAGATCTGGGTTTCACCAGAGATTGGAGGTTTGAAGCCATTTTCTCGAGGTCAGATGTCTCTATTGTCAGAGGATTGAATGGGATTGTATTCATGTCCGTTTGTCATTACGAGTGACGAGCTGTTTGAAGTGTAGAGACCAACCAACAGACGGAAGATGGATCAAGAGAACGAAATAGTCAACAGCCGGATTATCGGGATTCAAACACACCTCCTCCGTTTGCACGACTCGAAATGCCGCCAAGCAATGCAATTGAGCTCATGCAATACACATCGAACTCCAGGTCATAAGGGCTCCCTCATTAACTGGAAACTTCCCATTGTCTATTCGGCCGGCTTCTCAGGCTTGCGGCCGTACACGACCCGGAGTCGGCAATATGGATGATACTTGCCTGAGCGCATTTCGCGCCGAAGCTGGGAGCAGTATACCGACACTTCCTCCTTAGACCAGCCCAGCACTATGCTTGCCATGTATAGGACAAAGCCTTCAAAGTCCTGCTCCATGGCTGCGTGCGAAAATTGCCCAATCTCTTTTAGCTTGGGGTCTTTCGGCCAGGTGCCGATGGGGGCCTATGGGATGCATCATGATTAGCTCATTGACCAAGGGAATATTTGGGGAGGCAGTGGGAGTCAACTTGCCTTGAAATCCCAAGTTTTAATGTCCACAAATCCTGCCTCTTCCATGTATCTCTGCTGAAGGTCTTCATCGATGATAGTGAAGGGCCGGCCTAGCTTTCGTCCTCCTTCAATAAAGAATTTTCCCCACTCGTTGATAGCACATGTCTCTGTCACGGTGCCATCGTCACTTTCCATGCGAGGCGATGCTTCAAAACTCTCGACCCAGCCGCCTGGTTTACATGCTCGATAGGCCTCTTTGAACAGAGCGGACCAATCACCAATGCTGCCGTACAGATATCGCATGTGGACAAAATCGAAAGAGTCGGGAGCGAAGGTCCATTCTTGGGTGCAGTCGTCGATTTCACTTGTTGCCCGTTAGTTCTGCTGCAGTATCGCTCTAGCCAGTTTCATTGAAACATTCATAAGACAAAAAAAGAATAAACATACAATTTTACGTTTGGGGGCACCCAAGATGGTTGGATTGGCGATATGTCGGTTCCAATCACCTCAGCATTGGGGTGCTCATCAGCGAAGTCGCTGTCGGGATGTTAGCTATGTGGTACTCGGAATAACACCCAATTACGTACATGGCCCATATTCCTATTAAAGAACATCATGTAAGCGGTCAATCAAGATAGGTAGGGTCGACAGTAATACCTGTTCCTGTACCGACGTCAAGGACAGACTGTAGAGCGTCAGTGATTGTCCACAGCTCGCAGAAAAATGTCGTACAGTGATGTTTTTATCCACAGGGGCAAGGCAAAGCTTTCCATCAAGCGACAGCAGTAAAAAGTGATGGCTTGGAGTGTCGTTAGCATCACCAACATATGGACATGAATCTCAACATCCTACATGATATCCATAGCCTCGACTTGCTGAGTATCGTTAGATGCCCTAAAGAATTGATTAGCGATGTAAAGCATCAGGTACTAGTGACGGTACCAGTATTGAGCGTTGCCTCTGTCTGAATGGTATGTTCTCCCATGGATGGTTCTGTAGTTGACGATGCTCGATGACATTGACGCAGTTGACGACTCGTTGTCAGTTCCAAGCGACGAGTCGGCATCGTCATTCTCTTCCTACCGCGGAAATCAGCTTGCATTCACCCGAGGATCAAATACCGAGGATCTGGTACTGACCTGCAATCTAGCCCAGTGCTCAGCATCATGGAGTGGCGTGACCTCGGGCGACCCGCGAGCCGACCGTGACTTGTCGGATGACGGCGGAGAGACCTTGTCGCTCATATTAGCGGTGGTGTCGTCGTGCCAAAGTATATGCTATATGTGAGACAGGCCAACTGCAGTGGCAGCTGAGACAGAGCGCGATGGGGAATTTTGGGTTTGCGATGCAGAAGCCACTCCGTTCCCCTCTTCTGGATAAACAGGAGTGCCGGGGCATGTTCCTGCAACGGAAATTAAAGCCGCATCAAAAACCAGTTGATGGGCCCGGAATGATTGGCGAGCCCGGGTCATGACCAGGATCATCCCCCAGGCTAGACCCTCCTTCAATCCTACCTTCCACTTTGGTGAGGTGTGCTACGAACATGGGGATGATGGGAAGAATCATAAAAGATGTTGGAGTTAATGAACGCGTTGCACGCCGCAGGAAGACTTGGTGGGATGCAAGATTCATCTTGTCCTACGTCGGCACTTGATCTTGGCGATGGGGGTCTGCGGGCCGTGCCGATGAGGCGTTGCCTTCTGGGCTAATCCCATTTTGATTCGTTGTGATAAATCTGGGGTCAATCCCCGAGTGCAGCAGACGCGGGTTAACATGCAGTTTGTCAATATCACGGGATGAAAGGGAAACCAGCATCAGTCATCGAGGCCGGTGGCTACAGAGGCTGTTGACAGTATTACGGGGGGTTGCTGTCAGCACAGTCAGGCTCACCGGCTACCTCGGCGGCACCAAGCAAGCGACGCGCCGGAACCAAGTTGGCTGAAGTCCATGACAGACTGACAGTCCGCTGTCGGTGAAGAACATCGCTCGCGCTGACGAGATATGCCAACGAGCCCGCTCAACCATACAAACAGCTGACAGGGATACTGCGTGAGCTCCATGGGGAGAAGAAGCGATGAGGGGAGAGGCCCACCAAGCACCCGTCACATGCTTTGGAGCAAGATGGAGAGGCGGCCGAGCAGCGGAGGCACTGGCAATCATACCAAGAGCCGCAAGGCCAAGACCAAACACCCAAATGAGCAGCGCCCTGTCGCGGCTTACGGCCAGGTCGCAAACCTTCTACACCGCCTGTGAGCTTGGCTTGCTGCAGGCAGACTAGGACAAGCCGTTGCCGCGGAGCCCAGTTGAGCAGCACGTCCCGCCGAGCCGCCAGCGCGTGTTCCCACCATTTCCCAAGGCCGCTTATACCCAGTATCGCATCGCATCTTCTCGTCGAGGGATTCCGCCGTGGGTGTCGGCCCCAGTCGCGACAGGGCAGTCTCGTCGGGCATTCGAGATTCGGTTCGGCGGCAAACGGCGGTACGGCGCGGTTCAGGCCGGGTCAGGGGTTCGTTTGCTCGAGTCCCGGGCGATCGAGCCAGGCGCGTTTCGTTTGTCAAGAGGCGGGGCCAGGGCTCCTTCAACGGCTGGAAGGCCATTCGGGTCGTCTCGTGGCTGGCGACGCAGTGTTGAAGATGGGCTGCCTTGGTCGCTACAAACGAGGAGCCGAGTGAGCAACTGTGACGTATAAGGTGCCCTAGCCGGGAGCAAAGGGACATTTGTTCTTTTGCTATAGTTATGAGTCCTTATTTCTAAGTGGCTTAAATATTATATGCGTAAGTTACTAGCACCATAAGAAGGTTATATATTTAAATCCCCCTCCCTAGCGATCTTAGGAGCGCCTAAGGTCTTTTAGATAAATCTATAGAGAGCCTAAATATACTATGTATTTTTACTAGAAACTAACTTTCTAGTAAGAAATAGGGGGTATATAACGTATAAGGTGCCCTAGCCGGGAGTAAAGGGACATTTGTTCTTTTGCTATAGCAATGAAAGCGATGGTGGGTCGGTAGGGACGAGAGGATGCGCAGCCATGGATCCTGATGCTTGCGCGCGTTGCGTTGGCTGAAAGCGGTTAGCTCGCCAGGGAGGTAACCAGTATTAAACCCGCACTTAGGGATTCTATTATATTTAACTTATTAATTA
>JAADYS010002089.1:0-40537 GCA_012931995.1 Fusarium albosuccineum | reverse complement strand
CTTCTAACCTTAACCTCTTATCTTAAAGCTAAGACAACTAGCCAACCAGGCCTAAGGTTAGTACGTCTGATAATCACTGCTTTAAGTCATATCTGCTTGCCGAGGCTCAAGCTAACAGAAGGCACAGCCGGCACGATATCTGCAATTAGATCGACCTTCCAATCAGCTAGCCATATCAGGCACGTCGTCTAGTACGAAGAAGGGGTCTTCTATAATAAAGAAGACCTAAATATTATTATCACGCGCGATAAAGACTTATATATAGAGGCAGAGGGCCTTAGAGGGAGGCTCAGGGAGGATAATAGCGACTAGGCGGAACTTATAGCCTTTAGCTACTCTATCCTTATATATTTCGTCTCGTCTAATATGGTTATATTTCTTAAAGAGGAGCGTAAAGTACTTAAGGGCTTGGCGGCTAAGATCCGTATGGGCTAAGCTTCTGAATTAGAGGTCGGATTTATTAAGTTAATCCGTGACCGCAAGAAGCTATAGGCGGCCAAACTGCGCGGAAACGTGATCGCGTTCGTGGACGGCGAGGAGGAGTAGTCGGGGCTTGGAAACTGTGGGAGCAGGGGAGTGAAAATTCTATTGTATTAGTTTTAGTTAGAAAAGTCTATTAGCATTAAGGTTTAAGGGAGAGGAAGAGGGAGGAAGTCTATATTATATCGTAAAGTAAAGTAGAGCTAAGATAAGAATTAAGGTCATTGCCTGTTATTAGGTGTAAGGTCACGTGACATCGCAGCATAGCAATTTCAATAGTAATTCAACTAAAGGAAAACTAACTTATAAGCTTCCGCGAAACAATATCCCCCAGATCCTCAAACCATGGTAAAACAAACACCCAACGAACCTAATCAGAAAGCTGATCGAGTTTGCCCAGAGCCAGACACGGAAGAACCACACCTTGTGCCAGTACGAGTCGCCCAGCCACCACAGCATCTTGAGGCTATCGTTCAAGACGATGAGGCAAACAAAGAAATTCGAAAACACATACGACGCCAGCAGAATAGTGCGGAATTCCATCATGGCGTCTGCTCTGGCAATCATCTTGGGGCGCTGTGTGTTGTTGCCTTTTGGCGCCTCATCAGCCATCGCTCGGCCCAATGCCGCCCGATACTCCCTGTCCCTAGCCTCAGGAGACTCGTTGCGTTGAGTCTCTGTGGAGCGGATGGCTGGATCTTGCTCATCGAAAGTAAATCGGCGCTCAATCGCTGCCGGTCCAGCATTGTTAGACCTCTGGGCCGATTCTGTGTCCTCGTGTCGTCCTTTCTTCCCCCAGCTGACATCGTGTGTGTTACTGAAGGCGTATATGTTGAGGATATTAACGTAGGAGGATGAGATGAAGAGAAACTGCGCAAAGGATGTGAAGAGATGCCACGGGTCCAGGGCTAGCATCCCGGCTAGAACATAGACACCGAAGACGGAAAAGCCGGCGACGATAATGGTGGACTGTCCAATGTCTGCATAGAACTCGCCGATATAGGCGTAATTACTCGCGCCGGTATCGTCAGCCTTAAAGTCTGCCACCCTTTTCATTAGGTAGATGACGTTCATGATCAGATAGACCTGGACAAGGCCGAAGATGGCGAATGAGATGATGTAGCTAACTCGGTGGTTCCGCGGACGGCTCCCGAGCGCTAGTATAAACTGGAACAAAACCGTCGCCAAGTATACTATCTGGATCACGGCGTTGACGATCGGTGTTGCCTTTCCAAATGGGAATCCTCCCGCTGGTGCGTCATCTGGAGGATCTCCGGTAATGCTATTGATGGTGAATGTCGTGAGGAGAAAGGCCGCCAAGGAGAACCAGGCCAAGACAAGGCCCAGGACGCTGTGCAGGAGAGGGATATAGAAGACCAGCTTCCGCATGACCGAGTGGTCTGACTGCCACACGGCCCTGAACCTCTTCAAGACATGGATGGTTGAGAAAAAAGCTCCGTTCAACCACCGTCTTCTCTGGTTGATGAAGTCAGTGGTGGTCATGGGGATGTCCGTGGTGGCTTTTAATGGAATGTATTTCAATAGCCAGTGGGTGTTCTTCTTGCTGATGATCTGGAAGCAAATGAGACGATCGTCGGCGAGGTGGCGATTCAGATTGACGGGCGACAGTGCCAATGGATCGCGATCATGAGCCTCGGTCCATGTCGGGTCGCCGAGGAGCATATCCTCCAGCGGCTCGCCAGCGCTCCCAGTGTATCTAGACATTTTCAGCTGCAAGATTCAAAGACGACTGCGGACGCGTAGACAAACGGACCTGTAAGCGGAGCAAGCACCCGGTAGTAGGGACAGGAATCCTGTCGCAGACTCAAACGTCCTATCGAGCTGGAAGCCGACCTTGTACTCAAAGTTCTGCGCAGCCACAATGGGGTTGAGTAGATTCAGCCAGTTCCCGTTGGTGGAGCAGGTTATTTCGCCGCACACAGCAGCAAGCCTTGGCTCCAGGTCAAACTCCCTCCAGAGCTTGTATAGTGCTTGCCGGCCTAGTTTGGTGCCCACGTCGAGATGGACGGTGACGTTGGGGTCCAGCACCTTGGCGAATGCGTTGTACATCCAGCGGTACAAGTTGAGCTTGCCTGAGTTGGAGGCCTTCAGCAGCAACATTAGCTGCACTGGGGAGGGCATTGGTGCGAGAGCCGGGCCGTTCTGACCCGCATCATGGTTGAAGCTGAGCAGGGTCGAGTATTCAAATTGGGCGGGGGACAAGACTTAGTCGCAAAGCCTCGGGGGGTCTCGCAAGCTAATATCAGGGTATGCGGAATGGGACGTACAAGGTGACCTGTCACTGCCTCTCCTTCGGGTGTTCTTCTCCTGCAGAGCCCATCCTGATAGAGCCCAATGCTTGTGAGAGTGTCAAGCACTCCCGGATCTACCGACTGCATGCCGTCAACAAGAATGCAAACGACCACTTTTTTCCAGCCATCCTTTCCCCAGATCTTTGAATTCACCCTGCTGACCAGGTATTGGATATTCTCGAAGACGCTCTGCAGCGTGCGTCGGAGAAGCTGTTTCTGCTCGTTGTATACGGTGATTCCTACAAAGATTTCTGTGTGACGCGGCTTCGCAAATAACTTGGGCCGAAGCGTGTAATGGTCGTAGAAGCCTTGGGGGTCCGTTGTGATAGCTCTGTCTGTGACATGCGGCCATTAGACAAAAGAATGTCCCATACTCGACAAGGTGAGGGGGCTCACAGGCCAAGTGGGTCATCTCATCACGAACTCCTGCTTGTTTGGCCAGACCAGAAGGGACAGGGACATTCACTGGGAAACGCGAGTTGGCGCTCTGGCGAGGTGGTGGCTGCTCCGGGGTGGTGTCTTCGAGCTCTATACCCACTTCTATTTAGAACAGGCTATGACTTGATCAGTATTTGTCACCTACCTTGGACCAAATCTTGGTCGCTAGCTAACATCTCCAGGTACAGGGAAGCCTGCTCAGGCTCAAGCCCCACGGCCTCAGAGTGGCTTGGAACCTGCCACTCCGGCGAGGGAGGTGAGTCCAGCTCGGGTGTTGTACGTAGCTCGCGGTAATCCATTCCCGTGTGATGAAAACGTCACTCGGTGTGGGTGAGGGGCTCGTGTCGTTTAAAAATGATAACTATCTGGGAGCCTTGGGGAAAGAAAGCCTTGTGAGGCTGCCTACTGGCCTTGGCTGCAGGGGTCCCATTCAGCCGCAGAGACCCCGCAGCCTGATCCCATGATCTTGTTCAACAGCGAGATTTGCTCCTTGACTCCTCATTAGCCGTTAGAATTCTCCCGTCGAGGACCTGTCAACTTCGGTTTATTCTAAGGGTAGTTCCACCTTTGTAGTTGACACTCGTGTAATCCAACTATTCTTGCACGTAAGGAAGCACCGCGCAGAGGGTTGAAAGAGGCTTATTTTCTTACCAAAGTAACGTTTCAGCTCACCCCGCAAAAGCGTTTGTGCTCAGCCAATCAATAAATCTGCCCTGTTCGGCCTGTTGTCTACTTCATGGACACTGATCAAAATCGGATTGAAAGAGCCAATGAATCGCATCCGTTACGCGTCGGGGTGACCCAGTAGCCTTCGCAAAGTTTAAAAACCATACTTGATAAATTTTTCATAAAATTATTTATAAACAAGTTAATTTAAAGTGTCTATCTGAGGTGTCTGTAATTATCTTGGGGATTTTAAGGATAGGTATGTACAGAGTGGAAAAGGAGGAATGGTGTAAATTCCTACCTGGGAGCAAGATAGATAAGGAATGCGATAAGACAATCATGATAAGATAAGATGGCAGAACCAATTCTCGCCCGAATCTTCGCGGTCTGCAGCTCCGTTCGTCGTGTAAATCTCGTAAAGATCGCATGAGACTCAATTTGCCTGAAAACTACCCAGGTTCCGCGAGTAGCGTCTGACGAGCTGCAATTCAATTCTGGCAAACATGGGTTTGACCTTGGATTGGCCGCAACCCGTAACGCCGGGCTCCACGTGTTAAGTTTCTCCGCGGCCTTGGTGCGCTCCACTCCCAGACCTTGTGATCTAGCTGAATAAGGCCCAAGTCTAACTGGGGAGCTTTCAAACTCCGCGGCCTAAAACTCCGTGGTGGCAACTGATGCATCTTCTTTGTGCTCGTCAGTTCGGTATAGAGTCGGTTGGTGATATGCCGACCGAGTGGTTGCCAATCCACTACAAGTCAGGAACAGGGCACTCCCAATGTTATTGTCCTTATGACCTGGAGACTCGGCCAGAAATTGTTCGGTGGAATAAAGGCCGATGTGTGCACCCTAGTCTCCATAAGGACCCGAGTAATAATTGAGTCTCGCGATCGGTACGAGTACGCGCAAAACTATACAACGTAACAATTATGGCCTTCTCTCCGGCCTCTCCACAACCCCAGATTTTCCCGGATCTGGTTGTGATCCAATGTTACCCCAGTTATCCGGGGTTGGCGTTGCATGCAAGCTTGTCCACTTGTCCAAGCTGGACCATAGTCACCGGAATCATTGCTTGTGATAGCGCGGTAACTTGTGAGTACGCGGCTTAGCTGGTAAAAAGCAGAAGAGGAGGCATCTGCAGCTGACATATAAGACGGCGCTTGATCCGGTGGTAATTTTTGTTGGCGTGAGAATCTGGAGTGAGAAGTACAAGACACCAAAGATCGACAATTTCCTCTCTTCCCCACATCTTTATCAATCTCCCTGAACCATTGGATCTCTGTCTTTATCATGCATCTACTATCTCGTGCCTTTGCGGCGGCAATCCTCTGCCGGGCTACCCTGGCAGTACCCGACCCTCCCAAACCAGAGCCCATCCAAGTTATTGAGCTCCCACTACCCCCGGTGTCTGATAACACGGCGGGTGCCTGTACGAAGAAGGTTAATCCCCATGGTACAGGCTGTATCAGGCGCGACTGGTCAGAGTTCCAAGCTGGCGACTTCACCCCCGACGGTAACCACGTTATCGTCAACGTCGAATTCGTCGGCGCTCCGTCAGCCCCGGACCCAGCTAGCATCTACGCCGGCGAGCAACTCATCCTGGTGAAGGCTGATGGGAAGGACTTTTCCAACGGTGACCCATGGAAATGTCTGAGCTGCGCAGTTCCGGCCAAAAATGCTGTTGATCTGGACCCCCAGCGAGACTATCCTCATGTCTTCCGCAGTGGCGACAAGGCTCTTTGGGGTCATAATATCTTGGACTGTGAGGGCGAACTGCTTGAAAGCGACGACTGTACCCCGGAGAAGACACACATCTATCCCATTCACTGGAACACGGCAAAGGATGGCTCCGGGAAAGGAGGCGCTCCACGAGAGCTCCGCCTACATCCTGATGATGTCCACATGGGATGGAGCTCTTTTACCGACACCGGAGGCCAAAACACCTTCTTTGGACGTCTAGAGTTCAACCAAAAGCCTACCGTGGGAGTACCTCTTTCTCCTCGCTATGACCTAGTCGACGTAAACATCCTCGTCGATCCCAACAACGCGAGCTCTATTGAGGCGGATGGTTCATCTTTGCGGCTGAACTCAGATACCATCAGTGTTGGTGAGCTCCGCGGCTTCACGGGAACGGGCGATGAAATCACCTACATCGGCCCTACTCGCGAGGCCAACAACGTCGACGTCTACGCCGTGCATGTCACAACCGGTAAGGTTCGCCGTCTTACAAGCCATCCGGAGTACACCGACCCTATTGCCTTTTCTGCAGACGACGAGTGGTTTGTCATCATGGACACTCGGGGCTCCGATCGCCAGATGTGGATGTTTGGGATGCGTGAGATACCACCCCTGATCGACATTGTCACTGTCGCTGTGGCATCGTCTACCCGCAACAACGGTCCTCGTCGCTTCTTCCAACCAATTCTTGTTGACAATCATGGCGACCGAGGGGATTACTTTGGGCAGAGGGTTAATGCAGCTGGAGATGAGAGCAATGGAAGTATTAACGACCCCAACTGGAACGGTCGAGCTGATCCTGCATTCTCTCTCGACGGGACGAAGATCACCTACTGGCAAGCCCTTGTCGTCTCGCCTCAGTGTGGGGGAGTTAACCCTCTGAAGTGCCCCGAGTCTACTGCTCAAGGCGGCCGAGAGTATCGCCTCATGCTCGCCGACCTTACTAGCCGAAAGCCCAAGGAAGTCCCACCGGTCTTCCAGATCTCGGATTATATCCCTTGGGCTAAGCCATTCCCGCCCGGAGCTACCGCCCCGGGCCATTCTTCTTTGAAGCCCGGAGATTACACACTTAAGGGACAGGTCTCTGGGCTTGCTCATGTCAGCCTAATCGGCGAGTCCAGAATCGATACCGTGGCAGTGGAGTACACTGACTACTCTGACGACGGTGATCACATTCTGAATGGCTGGGAAAACGCAACCGTGACTATTGCTGGAGATAACCCTTGGAATAACCACGTTGACTGGTACTCTGACCTGGTGCAAACCGGCGTGGTAGAGGCTACGAAGAAGACTAGCCCTAGTGGCTTTCATCTCGACATCGACGTCATGATCAACATTTTCAACGCAAACGGCACGCTCACGACGGTTATTGATGGGAAGGAGTACAAGCAGCCTGCAAACGGTACCTACATGCGTTGCGTTATGATAAGACCTGTACGAGGAGTAGAACAGATGTTTTTGTACTGGCAAGATCGATCCTAACGAATCGACATTTGCAAGGCGAGAAGATTAGATAAACCATCAATGGAAAATCTATAATAGGAAGAAGTGAGCCAAGCTTTGAACCCAATAGCCCTTAACAGCCGCCTACCGCTAGGAAAACCATGTTGCATGAACCCGGCCAGCACCAACATTCCCCACCTATGGCTACCCCGCCTCCAGCCCAAAGTACTACATAACAAGCACAACAAGGTTGGCTGCCTAGTTCCGTATTGTCCGTTTGTACGCTCCCAACCCTGCCTCATCACACTCCCAAATCCGATAGAGTCCCCAACCTGAAGTTCCGACTCCTCGGCAACATGAGCAACTCCAACCTCGCCTCCACACCAACTGGCGAACCAGAACCGGCAGCCTGGAGGGTTATTGAGTTCATGTTCAGCAACAGAGACACCGATTCAGAGCTGGTCGTGATGTGCAAGGGCAAACGTTTTATCATCTCTCTGTTTGCCGAAAATTTCTCCGCGTCCTCTCAACTGAAAGAAAAGTATCTTTTTTTCTTGCAAGTCGCCGAAGAGTTTGAGCTGGATGGATTCACTGTTGAGGACTTTTACGTTTGGGCAGTCGAGCCTTTCTTCCCCATCTTCCAGAAATTTCCTGCTCTGCCAAGAGAACATCAGCCGACTCTTCACGACTTCTTTTATCCCGAAACATTTTCCTACACCTTACGGGCAGTCGCTGATGAATTAGTCCCCGAACTGTATGAAGATGAAGGAGCTAGTCACGGGTTGGGATTTGGAATTACGGTTGCCAACGAATTATGTGCACCATGGACATCCTTCAGCCCGTCTCAGGTCCGAGTCTGTCAAGTACGCACGGTTGGCCCCCCTTCTCAAACACCAAGCAAAGTGCTTCTTCCGGACGGGTCAACCGCATTTTTGAAGCTCGCACGTCGTGGAGACGCGCAGTCTCTTAAGATCGAGTTGAAGACGTATAGAAAGATTGAAGAAGCGCAACTTGACGACACCATACGGGTTTCTCGTCTCCGTGGCCTAGTGCGGGACGAAAGCGGACAGGTCCTTGGACTTTTGCTCATTTATATCGACTGCAGGCGTTTGACTCTATCGTGTGCTGTGAAGCCGAACACGCCGACCGTCCTACGAGAGAAGTGGATGGCGCAGCTTCAGGGTTCCGTTGATAAGCTACACAAGGCTGGAATCTTTTGGGGGGATGTCAAACCAGATAATGTCCTAATCGACAGCAATCAGGATGCTTGGGTTGTCGATTTTGGTGGCGGCTATACCGAAGGATGGGTGCCCAGAGAGTTGACTGGGACGATGCAAGGCGATCAGCTTGGCCTCAAGAAAGTGGCGGAATTTATTGGCAACTAAGGTGCCCTTTGTGGACTGGATGAAGTAGCATTCGTAGCATGTACATCTCGCTGAAATGACTGGCTTATCTACAAGATTCTAGCCCTTTTACATTTTTTTACGCATGACCAATTATTGATAAATTCTTCGTCCCTGGTTCATACAACATGAGCCAGAACATTTTAGTAGTACCAAGACTATGTCTGCCTGGAACGAATGTCTCCCTGTTGCTCCAGTCAAACTGTCGGGGGCTGACACGTGCGACGCGCCCAGCTGAAGAGGGGCGCAGCGAGGCCACCTGGGGGAGCCTCCCCACCGCCTGATCAGGAGGTCATGATGAACCATCGACCAATCGGACCATATTAGCAGCACTGAGGTCGTTTAGATTCTCCGTGGAGTTACTGCGCAGACCATGCCCACAACCCGGTTCATCCGTCAGACGATGTGGGGAGCGGAAACCTGGGGAGGCGCTAATAATGCCCTCGGCCCAAGCTTGCGGTAAGCCGTTGCTTGGTTCTATTCGTCGAGATTGCGAGTATCACACTCTGTATCCGAGTATTCGCTTCGCGGGTGAGTAAGAGCCAACGGCCCAGACCCGGATTTCTCGCCGTTTGTCACCCTCGGTTGACACTATCCCCAGACTGTGGCACCTTCAGCTTTTGACAAGGAATTGACCCAAGGTCACGCTCTCAAGCCACTCCATGGAGACCGGGTCTTGATCTCGTGTCTCGCTTTATTATATCCCGAGTTGCCGACTATTAAATGAAAAGGAGAGATCGACATCCAAAAAGAGTTCTCCAGTTTCCCCAGATTCTGCATAAACCACCCCCGCAACTAAGAAATCTGCGCCCATCAGCACCTCCACCATGGCCCGCTCCAAGCAAAATTCCGAGAAGCCCATCGACCCCGTCGAACATGCAGAGGCGCCGGTTGAGATTGGCCTCAAAGAGTCTGAAGCCGCTGTGGACGCGGCCAGCAAGGGCCAGGCAACGTCTGGCTACGAGCACTTGACGCCGTGGGAGACTGTCAAGACCTTCAAGGTCGCTACGGCGGTTTGCTTCCTCGCTGCCTTTAGTGCTGCAACCGATGGTTATCAGATCGGGTAAGTCATCGCGAGGCCCACATCATCATCATCATGAGTGCATGGAGACTAAGAGACTGCAAGAATCAACGCCAGTATCGTCGCAAATAAGGGCTTTGTACACGAGTTTGCCACCGAGTACGACGCCGATGGTGTTCCTTTTCTCGAATCACCCGTGCTGAGCGGATGGAGCTCTATAATGTCGGTTGGTCAAGTCATCGGAATGACGACCCTCTCCTTCATCTCGAGCCGATTCGGCCGCAAAGTTGCCATGTTCACCTACTGGTTCATCCTCGCCATGAGCGTCATGACTGAATCTCTCGCACGAAGCTGGCCACACTGGTTGGTCGCGAAGCTACTTGCCGGTATCGGCGTTGGCTGTCTTCAATCAACTCTGCCCATCTACATCTCTGAGGTTGCACCAGTCCGAATCCGCGGCGGTCTCCTCATGTGCTATAGTTTCTGGTGGACTGTCGGGACCTTCTTTGCCCATGTGGCGCTCAACATCCTGAACCAGACGCACGAGATGGATTGGTTGGTCCCGATCTATACGCAATGGGCACAGATCGGCCTTGAGTCACCTGCCTGGTGCGTGGGCCGGAAGAATTACGAACGAGCTCGCAAGGAGTTGGCAAAGCTGAACAAGGGAGTCAAAGACTTTAACCTGGAACAGCAGTTGCAAGTTCTTATCCTTGCTGCGGAGCACGAGGAAGCGGTTGCCGCTGAGCAAAAGCGCCAAAGCTGGTGCTCCATCTTCCGAGGCACCGACGGCAGACGTACTGTTACGGCTCTGTGGGCCAACCTGTCGCAGCAATTCCTCGGACTCACCCTCTTCTCGAGCTACGGCACGTACTTCTTTCAGCAGGCTGGCGTTGCGCAGCCATTCACCGTCAAGGTTATTACTTCTTCAATCAACATCGCCACCATCATTATCATAATTCTTTTGGCTGACCGGGTCGGTCGTCGATGGATTGCCTGCAGTGCCACCACGATTGAGATGGTGTCTTGTGCCGTGATTGGAGTTCTGGGTCTTGTCAAAAAGGTCAAGGCTATGGACTACATCTTTGTGCTTTTTGCTTGCTTCTGGAGTGAGTATTGCCTTTAGTTCAACGTGACTCATCACTGACCATGACTTGTAGACATCGGTATGACCGCCAACGGAGCCGCCGGTTGGGGCTACATCGGCGAAATCTCTTCTCAACGACTTCGACCATATACTGCCGGCTTCGGTGCTGCGATTACCTGCGTGGTGGGTATCGTGATGAACGTCCTCGTTCCGTACATGGTCAACGCCCATAAGTGGAACTGGGGGTTCAAGACTGGCTGGTTTTATGCCGGCTTGGGTCTCCCCTTTGTCATTGGAATGTGGCTCCTTATTCCTGAGACCAAAGGGTAAGTAACAATCTTAAAATTGACCCTAGACATTACTGACATGACATCCAGTCGTTCTCCTGCTGAGCTAGACGAGCTCTTCGAGAGGAAGATCAAGGCGTGGAGGTTTCACAAGACTGAGACTGCTACTCAGCGCCTTGTTCAAGTTCAGCAGCAGTATTAAGGCTGCGAATGATGACTACAACACTGGATCTGGTAGCAGGGCTTGAAAGCGTGTGCTAAGATAGGCTTTGACGCAATTGGACGTAGAACCCCAACCACAAGGCGTAGCTACTCTTTCTTAAGCCTTGGTCTGATATACATAATAACATTCTTCTGTTGTGAAAGCTCGGATAATTGGGACAGACCTCCAAAATGCATCAAATTAATAGACCGCGAACTTAACCGATATGGCTTTACAGCTTGACAGTCGGTACATGGGGATAAATATCAGGGACTCCCTGAATCACAACAGGCTCTGTCTCGGGGATCCTCTCAGCATCGACCCAGTTACCATGAACAGCCGACCGAAGACCTGGGCTAGGTTAGTATCAAGAGACCATGTAGCTGAGATTGCAAGAGGTACTTACGGAACGGTAGAATGATCCTTGCAACAACTGATTGAAAGTCTCGTGTATCTTGGATAATCTACGGCCGAAAAATATTAGAAAAGTCATGCGCAAGAAACTAGAGGCCAGGTAAAACTCACAACTTCGTTCCGATTAAACTCCATGTTGTCAATCATTGTAATGAGAAAGCCATCGCCTTCTTCCGCATCGGGACTTCTCGGGCTAAAACATGGTTCTTGAACAAGGCACTGCGGGCCTGGCACGAAGTAATCCACATTCCCAGTCTGATAGTCGAGACGAGCTATGGCGTTGAGACCTTGGTACAGCTGAGCTTCATTTCCGGCGTCAGGTTTGAAACAATCAAGGAAGGTGAAACGAGCTGCACATATCGCGTGTTAGTCAAATAACTTGGTTAAAAGGGAACCTTCTGTGGCAAAGCCTACTCTTGCTCGTCAGAAATCTTTCATCTATACGAGGAAACTCGCACGGCACGTCTAGAAGCACTTCTGTAGAACAAGTTAATTCCGGTAGTTTCTGTTCGTGACTCTGAATAGTCTTACCAGGATCAGGCACGACGTCCGATTCACTCTTCGGATCGATGCACCACTTCACATAGTTGACAGAAATGTCACCTGGGTCCGGGTTCTTGCCATTACGGCATGCTGAGACTCTGTTAGCAAGGCGAGTGAGTCCAGGGCATGATATCGCTTACGAAGGAAAGAGAACGCATTGTGTGAGGCTACCGAAGCATCAAAGTAGCTGAGACAAGAGTTAGCTGTGTGTTTGCGATGTGGTCATTTGAACTAGATCAACTCACATTTTCCCGTCCTCTTCCCACGATGCACCGCTGTGAATAGCCATGCAGTTCTTGTACTGGAACCACCGCACCGGTACATTCGCGTCTCGCGGAATAACACCAAACCAGGCTGGAGATTTTTCATCGTAGTACCTAGAAACGCGTCAGGGCATAGTCTTTGACAGTATCGCCCAACTCACCACTGGTGCTTCCCGGGCTTTTCATGGTCCTGATAGTCCGCCAAGAATGGCATTCGCATGAGGATAACGTAATTCTCGGTCTTTTGTAACGTTAATGTGGTTATTACTATTGAGCATCTAAGAAGTCTTACAATTGCGCAATCGTGAATAATTCCTCCACCGGTGAATTCCAGATCTCGCTGGAAGGTTGCCTGTCCGTCCTTGTTGATGACATAGACACTTATCTAAGTCACAGATGAGTGTTAATAGAACAAGGAAAGCTGTTGAGCGAGCGTTGCCTACCTTGGGGCAACCGAGCCCATCCAATTGATACCCAAATGCGACAAGATCTCCGGTCACTGGGTCGACCTATGTGAAACTGCTCAGCAGTGATTCCATGATACACCAAAGTCTGACTAACATGAGGGTGAGCGGTGAAAGGCTTTGTTGAGCTAACACCAGAGAAGGCATTGTGACCAAGGGTAGACAGTGTATCTAGGTATTTGTTAATAAGAGGCCTATCGAAAGGTGACTGCACGTGTGGATAGTGACATACTCGGATCGAGCTCATAAGCCGGGCCGAATTCACAAAGTGCTAGCAATTTTCCCGCATGTATGATCACATTGGTGTTGGCAACACTGTCCAATACAGCACGAACGCAAGGATGATTCGAGAAGGGGCTAGCAAGCATGCCAAAGAGGGACCGGCCGGCTTTGCGTTCGGCAACAAGGCGCTCAGTCATGACATATTTTTGCTGAAACGAGACCTTTCCATCCTTGATTCGAAATGCACTGATGCTGCCATCGCCGTCGAAAGGGATTGTCTTGGAGCCATCGAGGTAATAGTCGCGTTCGTAATAGGGGTCTTGCATTACCTAGAACCAGGCACAACAGGTTAGCGGGATGGAATCGTGTCATATGATAGAACCACTCACCCGATAGAAGGTACCACTGAGTTCCTTCGGGATCTCTCCCTCAACTTCCACATCCTCGATGCCTGCGTCGGCCCTAAAGGGACGAGAAACGGCAGCAAAGTCCTTGAATAGAGCGTGAGCTTTGACCATTGTGCAAGTGGGCGCACCAGAGCTGAGGTGACAGAGGAAATGAGCGGCGCCAAAGGGATATAGATGATTCAAATACTTAATCTTTTGATCTCGTTTTCTCGACCAAGTTTCCTTTATATACCCATTTGCTTGAACCTGCCCAGTTGACTACTCTGGCGATACATGTGGGCGGAATCCCTGTCATGTGGGGTATCCGGGGAAGTGGGCGTGGGATCGCCGAGCGCGTCCGTGTGGGGAGGACGTTAAAGCATGATGCATGACAGGGCCATGTTTGGGCATGAATGTCGTCCTCTGATTGTCTTTGTTCTTCAGTTGAAGGTGCTACAAGGAGAGAAGCCTGTTGCTATGAATATTGGCTGATGATACTGACGCGCGAGGCGCTACGGCTTCCACACGTTTAAGCAAGGCCGGCGGAGTAAGTACATACGTACGCGACGGATAGATATACTTCGATCATGGGATACTCTGGAGTACCGCAAATGATTCACTCAACTTCACTGCAACACCGACACCAACCTGCCGGCTGGAGAGATGGTGGGTGTTATCCGGTCTAGTGTCGATCAGCATTGGAGACACAGTTACTAGACCAAACCAAACCTAAAAACAGTCCCCGCATTCTTACAAATCCCCTTTCCCATAAGTCCGGTTGGTCCAAGCATCCCACATAGTTCTCCGCGTTGAGGCGTAAATAACCCACATTCTCCCGCCCTCCGCGTTCCATCCAAGCGTCTCAACTCTGCATATACACGAGTCAAATGGATCCTCCGTGTGTAACATCTGTCGGAAATTCGGCCCTAGAAGCCGACAACAAAGCCGATAGCCGAGCCTACCAATGCTCTGTTCCGGGTTGCCATCGGTCGTATCGTCGCCATGAGCATCTGCGTCGTCATATCAGAGCCCATAATTCCCAAAAGCCATATGTGTGTCCGAAATGCCATAAAAGCTATAGCCGGCAGTGAGTTCTGGTGGGCTCGATGTTTGTAACCTTGAGTAGCTGATAATCTGTTGCGCGGCAGAGACGTTCTGAGACGACATATCGCTCAACTGCACGACACGCCTAAGCATGGCAGAGGTGAACTCCAGGAAAGTATCTATTATTGTGAAATGCTTGCTAAAGAAACTTGTTCAAGGCCAAAATATCCGACGGTCCCATGTGGCCTTGTCCCCATTGACATCCCAGGCCACGGTCAATGGAGACTGGCAACGGGCCAGGGATGGGAACCAGCAGTCACCCAGGAGCCCATTAAGCAATAACAGCACAAATCAACCTCCAGGTCCTGACACAACCGATACTCTTGATGTTGCACTGGACATTCCCCTATCACTTTCGAGTCCAAACACGACTCTCCAGATGGTCCTTGACGCTTGCACTCCCTGGGCAGCAATACCGGCCAGCCCCCAGGATAGTTCAGATACGGCACACAACGAGCTTTGCCAACTGCAAGGTGCAACCACACCACAGTGCGGTGACATCTCGGATCGAGATGGACCATCACTTCCCACGTCGCCGGAAAATTCCCAAGATAATTCCCTTAGAACTGGAATTCTTGAGGAACTAGATGACTTGGCCTTTGGGACTAATCACGCATATGATCCTCCCGGACAGTCTGGAAGTCTAATCGCCGACATCGAGCAATTGCCATCCCTGGCCCCGTCAAATTTCCCCATTGACACACGAGCATTTCAGCAATGCATAATCCTTTACTTTGAGAGATTTCACCCTCAATGGCCGATCGTCCATCAGGCCACATTTGACCCATCTACGGCGACTCAGGAGCTTGTCTCTAGCATGATCATGGTTGGAGCATGGGAGTCGGGAATAGAGTCGTGGATGGAAATAGCGGAGCAGTGGTGTGAATACCTTTTCACAAAGCTGAGCAAGAACTATGTACGGTATGAAATTTTGAACGAATACTTGAGACTGACAATTTGTAGTCTCAAGCACCGTCGCATCCGGAGGTAGAAGAACGCACGCTTCAAGGCTACCAAGCATTGTTATTAAACGTCATCTTCACTCTTGAATGCTCGGTATGAACCTACTCCCCGAGTCTAATAACGGGTGATACTGACGGGAGATAGGATGACATGAAATTTAGCAAGGCCTATTTACGCTACTGCATGATGCTTGCCATCTTTCGCCAGGCCAGTTTGTTTGAAGAACAAGACAACTTGACCGTGGATGATCCCCCAGACGCTATTCCGTCCAATTGGCTGAATCGAGAATCACTTAAGAGGTAGGCAGGCTATCTACTGGTGAGGTCTATGTCGCTAAAATATTTGATCGATAGACTGGCGTTCTCTTCGTTTCGGTTGGATATCTATTTCTACTTCCTGCGTGGATACAGTCCACTGCTGAGATATGACGACTTATTCTTGACCACACCCTGCTCTCAGAGGCTCTGGGAAGCCACCACAGTCGAAGAATGGCACGAGGTCAAGAACATCGAGTCCAAACGCCGAACAGCCATGCAATTCATGACGCTGATAGATATTGCCATGGACTGTGAAGGGCGGGACACATTGCCTGCTCTTCTTGAGGACGATTATCTATATGGACTCTGTGCGATGCAAGCGTGGTTCTTGCGAGACATCAACAAGCACAGATCTCGATGGCAATTACCAGAAGCATGCGGAATCCGCTCACCGCCAGCATCGTCCCGAGCCATCGAGTACTGGGCGTCACTGTTGGTCGTTTGGAGAGACTGTTATCGGGATCGTGCAATTGGATCCCCGCTTTCATCCCAGCAGCACAGGGAGATAACCAGGGACAATGCCATGCCGCTCTACCACTTATCTCACATGGCTCTCAGAGCTGACTTAAAGGCCATCAGGGATTTGGCAATAGATCGGTGCCACCAACAATATTCAGGTACCTGCAGGAGACGGCGCGAATCCCGTATCTTGGACTGGGTCAAGGCGCCGGATGCTCGACTAGCTATGTGGCATGCGGCTCAGATACTCAAGCTACTTGGCAAGGCGTTTAATAATGAGGCAACCCAAGGCTCGTGCCGCATGGACTTCATCGCCTCAGTAGCGTTGTGTGAAGCGGGTTTTGTGGTGTGGGCATACTCACGTTCGGTTCAGGTCTGTGACTCGTGCTGCACTGGGTCGACTTTACAAGCGATTAACGCCGACCAGGAGCCCTTTGAGCTCTTCAGGCCGCAGCGGGGAGAGGAGTTTCAACAGTGGACTAATCATGGGGGAAGAGAGCAGATTAATGGTACGATAATATGTGCTTGCAAGCTGAAGGATCTTATGCGCGGCTTTGAGGCATTGTTACCAGGGGATAATTATCCGAGTCGGAGTGTGCTAGAGATGACTGGGTTGTTGTCCATATTGAAAGATCAAGACTAATAGTTTATGAATGGAGATTTGGTCAGCCACTGTACAAACGCCTTCAGAGCCAATCTTGATGGCTTTCTTATATTCCTCCTACAGTGCTGTTCGAGTCGTGAAGCTTCTATATCATTGTAAAGAAGACTTGCATAAAATGCACTGGTGTTTTTTTTTCAGCTTACAAGATAGAATTCAGACTGTCGAGACTTGAAGAGTTATAAGCCGCGAGGTGTTTAGAATTCATTACTTAATCCAACCCCATTTAAATGTGTTCCATTAGGGTGGGCAGAGTTGTGGCCCATTTAGAATAGCCTGGGCTATAGACATGATACCCAGCCAAGGAGCCGATCGACATGACTGCTGGAGCAATCCTGACGGAATCTTCAATATTTAGAGAGCAGAGGATTAAGCTCCTCCCTCTGATAGAGACATAGCCTGCCTATGGGTGTCGAGAATTGATGTTTGGTGATATCAGTCTACTTGAAAGAAGGCGACTCGCAGCCACATAAGCCTTTTGGAAGCCTAAATACCTAGTAGGGCATGGTCGGGCGATTATTGGGAGGCCTCATTTTAGGATTTGCACATTCTTCGCCTTCCAGTTGCGCCACCACCATTTGAACTCAGAATGGTACTCCACGAATGATAATTGGGATCCCATGAAGGGCGTACGTCATTTGGGGTGGGATAAGGATTATCAAGAGGATGTAGGGCGGACTCCAAGCCCCAGCATTTCCAGGCGTTGGTCTTTGGGTGCCCAACTCAGAGAGAGTCTTCTGCCTAATCGCTGCCCAGTTATCCAGTAAATCTTGTTGTGTGGCACATCTACGGGCTGCACACACTGCTTCCTCGCGAGGCTCACATCAACACTTAAGACCAAAGTGCGGGGATATTTTCAGGTCATCGAGAGTCGATTCTCCAGGCAGCCAACTAAGGTAGCATAACCCTCCTGTCACCTACCTAGGCAGCCATGATCGTCAATTCAGGGAGCACACAGCCTGATGAAGACAATGCATCTCTCCAAATTGCACACCGTTAGGCTGACTGTTTCTCCCTCTCTTCGCCTTTGATTTGCCAGAATCGAGAGCTTGCATGAATGTAGGCTCTTCCCCGCTTCATCAATGTGACATTATGGGAGACAAAGGAATATAAGAATCACAACGTTGTGCAACATGCACAGGATTCAACAGTTTCCCCGCGACTGCCCAATTCAACTTACTCCTGCCCCGCATCATTTACACTCTTGAAAAACCATCATTAACCGCATCGCTATTGATTTCTACCAGAAGATTGTGCTCGCAATTTCAACCCCAGCAGCTCCACAACTGTTTTCACTTTGCAATGGCTCCTTACTCATATAAGACACTCAGAACTGAGTCGGAGATCAGGCTCGTTCGATTGCACCCGGGGAAAGGGGATGACCAAATATTTTTGGACATTTTCCATGTTTCGTTACAGCAACCAACATATCAGCCAAAACATGCAAGGGACTCCCTTGCGGAATTACAGAAGACACTTCCGCAGGATCGTGTCGTCAAGGAGACCCTTGACGGCCGATATATCTTTGGCTACAGAGGCACGAACATAACACCAAGTTCATGGGATCATCCTATCAGTGGTTTCAGCCGTACCCGTTACGAATTGCAAGCGGATGACTATCTACCTGGCCCTGGCTATGGCCCAGAGTACGAAGCTTTGTCCTACACTTGGGCATCGGAACTTCCTTCCGCCATAGCAAGTGTGTCGAGTGGCGGGACCTCTGGGCGCGGTTTCGTCTTTGAGATAGAACTCGCAGGGAACCTCGCTAGTGCCTTGAGACATCTTCGATACGAGGATGAGAGCAGGGTACTTTGGATCGACGCAATCTGCATTAATCAGAAAGACAGCAATGAGCGCAACCTCCAGGTAAAGCGCATGGGTTCTATCTATTCTTTTGCTCGACGAGTGATAGTTTGGTTAGGCCCGGAAGGAGATGACAGCACACATGCCCTCTCGACACTGCAGTCATTAGCTAGTCAGGTAGAACTCACCGTCGACAACAGCCTATGCCCTACTCCTGGAGCATCTAAGCCTGACTGGTATTATCCCTTCCATCCTCTGCCCTCCGATATGTTTAACCATGCAACATGGTCTTCTATAAGGCTTCTATTTACTCGATCATGGTTCAGTCGAGTCTGGGTTACCCAGGAGGTCGCACTTGCGAATCGCTTCACAATTGTTCATTGCGGCGGCTATTCTCTACCGTGGCTCAATCTCAAGAAAGCTATCGGTATCATACTTGCTAAAGAAAGCACTCCCGAGGACGTCAAACTCATTTTGGACCCTCAGGTTCCTGGTATCCCACCACCGGCAATGAGATCGCTCTTGAGGCTTATGACATCCGTCAGACGGAAGAACTGCCAGAGACCACACGACAAAGTTTATGGCATCTTGAGCCTCGTCTCCCCCGGTTTATCGAGCTTGATCAGGCCGATGTATGAAGAGCCAGCGGCTATGGTCTTCAAGGATGTGTTCCTCGCCCATATAGAACACACCAAACGCTTTGAATTGCTTCAATACTGCTCCATCCTGAACCAGTACCCTGGGGCCCCTTCTTGGGTGCCAAACTGGGAGCGTGGGCCGAGGACGGTGGTGTTCGCCTTGCACACTGGACATTTTAGGCAGGCATCAGGCCAATCGGCTGCATATCATTCACTAGTATCTCAAAACACCCTCCAGGTAGCTGGTGTAAGATGCGCTCGCGTGGAATCAGTTGGTGACACTGCGGAAGGAGACATTGACCAGATCTTCGATATCATTCGCACCTGGGAGCCAGAGGGCCTGCGTGATGGCAGGTACCAGCCTGGTGGGTCAGTGCTTGATGCCTTCTTAGAAGCAGTGTTTCAAGGCTGCTTAAAGGACAGGTTTCCTCGAGCTATTTCCTGGCCAACATTGTCCGACCTTCGCAACAATTATCTTGCTTTACTCTCTGGAGAAGACGGGCGCGCGAATCTCCAAAAGTATCTCCAAAACGGCGTAGCCAAAGCGACATCATTTTTCACGACACAAGAAGGGTATTTTGGTGTGGCAGAGAAGGGTGTTCATGAAGGTGAATTCTTCACGCTCTTTTCTGGATTTCTTTTCAGCATTGGTTGACCTTTTCCTAGGTGATATCGTGTGCACGATGCTGGGCTGCAATATACCAATGCTCATCCGCCCCACTGATGAATCGAACAACAAGTTTCATTTGGTAGGTATCTGCTTTGTGCCTGGCCTGTTGGACGGAGAGAGTCTTCTGGGCTCTCTTCCGGCCGACTGGAAGCTTCAGATGATCTTCACGGATGGTTCATATGTGCCGAGCTATGTAAACCCTTCAACTGGGCACAATCAGGCACAGGATCCACGACTCAAGCCTCTCGAGCCTAATTGGGCGCAGATCACCAGAGAAAGGACTCAAGACGACCCATACTTTCTCCAATGGTTTCAAAACGAACAAACGGGTGAGATTATGAACTCAGATCCCCGACTCCTTCCAGATGCGTTAAGGAATCGAAACATCACTTTGGAACACTTTCAATTGGTGTGAAATCTCGTAACAGACGATTCAATTGCACGCATTAAGGAGCAATTGCTGGCGAACAAGTCAACACACAACCAACTCAGCCTATACACCGTATGTCTTGAACAACCGTGCCCTTAATATACGAGGATGGAATGGCATCACAGTATTGAGAAGCACCAACAACAGCTCAGTGTTTGGGGCCTCGTGAGTTGTATGACCAGGTCGTAGTTAAGTTACTCTTGGGTCGAGGCTTTATTGAATGCCAGATCGCACAAAGGAAACACTGCCGGCAATCCTCCGTGCGTATCTCGAATCTGATATTAGAAGTTTCAGTTCTTTGCACGAACCACCGCAATGCCGGTAGTCTGACGTTTCCAGGACAAGAGGACTGGATATTAACAAAGGGACGATTGAGAACTGGCTATTTGGAGGTGGAGAGCTGGATGCAAAAGACTACGCGGTTCAACAAGAGTAATGAAGAGGTGGTAGTTGATGAAAATCGGTAATATGATGAATTGAATTGAAAGGATTTGAGGAGGTGGCTTGGCCAAATTGAACACAGAGACATAACTTGAGTCATCAGTGCTTCCCTGCTGACAATGAGGATTAAGGGCTAGCTAGGTACTGCACAAAGTCGTGTTGGTAATCATTTCTTTCAATCCAGCGTAAAGCATTATGTAGGCGTCAAGTAAACCTCTTTCTGAAACTGAACAGGAGCATGTCACGGAAAAAAAAGAATACTTGAGTCTTACTTGGCATTCTGCCTGACCTTCTATCGATATCTAAACTGCTAGGAAGATGATCACACTCGATGCCAGTAGCCGCGAATCGCCGTTTAATTAACTGCGGGTGGCTGGGAAGGTGTCGGCTGTGATTCTTTCGTCTTCGAGCGGCATTTGAAATAGAGTTGTAGTTGTTTATGCTATTGTCATGCCCGTCACAAGTCTATTTCTCCATGTCCTCAGAGAGTATACATGTCGGGTCAACCTTTCTGAGATACATGGTTGTATTGCATATATTGAGATCTGACCGTTGGGCCCATAATAAGCGCTAGCGTGTACGTGCGCAAATAAGTAAGAATCCCAGGCAAGGTGACAGCTGCGGTACAAATTACCGCAGACTGCCCAAGTCGTCCCCCATAGTTCTGTTATTTCCCTACCCAAGAAGTATTCGGAAGTTTCCTATCACCATTATTTTCCTTCTCGGTTCATGATGGCGTTTAACGCTGAAAACCTCTGCGAACCTTGCGCAGATCTCGACATTGACAAGCTCTTTGCGGGTGGCTATGAGACTCCCCACCTCGTCCTCGACTTGGGCAATGTTCCTGGCGAGCATCTCACCTCCCCATGCAATCTCTGTCGTCTGGTCGCCGAGGCTGTTCACAGGCCTTACGGCAACTCAGACCTCATGTCTTTTCATGATAGCTGCGGGATGTGCGGGGTGGCCGAGTCTACCCCGCCATATCAGCTTTTCGCCGTTCAGGTCAATCCCGAGAAGCATAGAGACGCCATTGGGCATTCAAAGTGGTCGCAATATGAGGACGCTATTCTTTCATTAGATCAAGTGGCCACAGGCACAGTGTTCTCCAAGTCTAGCAAAGGAAAGGTAAACTCTCAGGGAGAGTCTGCGCCTCCAAAAGGCGAGGCTGTGAAGGGCTCCTTCATCGCTCTCAAAGTTGGGAAGAAGGGCTCTGGTCTCATCGCATATTCCGGCAGCATCTATCCAGCTTTTGGGGACTCGGCACCAGCTCGCATGCTTCCCCAAACAACCGTGGATTGGGCGCTCTTACGTTCATTCCTGAGAGAATGCCGGAAACGCCACAATGCCTGCTCTTTCATGAAGGGGAGACTATCATACAAGGGGCTACGCTTTATCGACTGTGAGACGAGACAACTACGGCAAGCAATGGCGGGCGACAAGTACGTCGCGCTGAGTTATGTCTGGGGAGAAACGGATAAAAGGCCCCAGAGCGAAAGCGATTTCGTCGATGGTAAACTGCGAGAGGCTCCTCTGGTTATCGAAGATGCCATGAAAGTTGTACTACGGATGAAGCACCGTTATCTCTGGGTGGATAGGTGCGAGCCTTCCTTTCCAACACATGAGAGAGTCTTGGCTGACGCTTACCAATAGATATTGCATCCCACAAGGAGATGAGAAAGTCTTTCAGGACCATCTCTCACGTATGCACTATATTTACCAGGGCGCGTCTTTTACCATTGTAGCTGCAGTGGGTACAGACTCTTCCTTCGGACTGCCTGGTGTATCTACGAGACCTCGGCAGGTCCAGCCATCAGCCACCGTCGACGGGCGGCTTCTCGTTGGCGCAGTTGAACCATTTCTGCCAACCTCCAATTGCAAATGGAACACGCGAGGATGGACGTAAGTTTTATCTACAATCAAAAGAACCAAAACGACATACTGACTGTTTTGTAGCTATCAAGAAGACCACTTCTCCACGCGACAACTCATCTTTACATCTCACCAAGTATCCTTCCACTGCTTGGAGGGTCAACAGTCCGAAATCTTTACCTCTCCAGCAAAGTGTGATGCCCCTAAGTCGCTAGACTTTGGAGACAGAACTGGTTCAGTCTGGACCCATGTTGCGCGATTCTCGAGGCGGAACCTTACCTATAGCCATGACGCCCTCAACGCCCTCAAGGCAACGATGAACGCATTCAACTCGAGCCTAAAAGAACCCACGACTCATATGTGGGGAATTCCTTATGCAAACACACTGAATCCGTTGACCACTGCAAAACCCGCGAAAGGGTGGCATGAGCCTCGCAAGATTGTCCAGATGGTCGAATCTGCACACCAAGTGTTTGGCTATGGACTGGCTTGGGCCGTCTCTCTGGATGCAGAATCACGCCGACGTCAAGGCTTTCCAACCTGGTCGTGGGCAAGCGTTGCCGGTCATATCGACTATCCACCTCTATCATGGTATGGCAACCGCGATGGGCCGGCGATGGATCCAGATCTGAGCGTGTCTATCGAAGAGTCAAATGGGCAAGTGGTGCCGGTCTCGGTATACCTGTCCAACAGCAGCGCACCCACCGATATTTCACGATACCTTCACGTAAATGGCTGGTCCGTACGCGACGCGCTCACATTGAAGATGAGTGAGGGCATGGCAAAACTCGCCATTCCGGAAGAAAAGTACGAGCTCACTGGCGCGATATCCCTTGACCGCATGTCAGATGGCGAAGAGACCATTAAGATTTGCGACGCACTGTGTGAAACGGTGAACAGCAAGAAGGCCTGGGAAGCAGTCATCGTATGGATAGCCGTCGAGGATATGAACGACGCAAAGAAGCCCTTTATCATTCTCTTACTCAAGGTGGATGACTCGGAGCATCCACACGCAAGCGTTTATGAAAGAGTCGGCTGTATCCCGGCACTGTTTCTCAAAAAGATGCCACGGAACGAGAGGCGTGATGGCGCGGCAATGATTCAGCTCAGAGAAAAGATTCCTCTGATGAAATGGGCCGCTGACGAGATCGAACAAGACAGAATTGCTGCCCAGCAAGAACAAGAGAAACGAGAACGGGCCAGATTTGAGGAGGAAGCCGAGACCGAGGCAGCATGGCAGGCAGCGTTGAAAGAAGGATGGGATCCAAGCCAGGAAAAGCACTTCCGAACGAAGCAACGTTTTGAGGGGCACGGCAGTCTCTGTGCCTGGCCGTTTCTACGACGCAGCTCGATTTCTGAGTCTGAGGGGGAAGGCGAGAACATCGCCCCTGTTCAGCCCGACAAGGCTGATTTAACACATGAAGAGGTAAATCCTTTGGCGGAGGTCACATCTGACATCGATGACACAAATGAAAAGAAAGCAGGCGAGCCTGAAACTTTGACTCTGGACGAAGCCAAAGTTGACACTGAAGAACAGTACGAGAGCGACAGTGACGACGACGGTGAAACTACGGACTCTAGTGACGAGGGTGACTATATTGTTAACTTGATTGTGAATCGGGGAAGGTCAAAACGCATGTATATTCGACTACCGATAGTTAGACGTACTTTTATCATCCGATAAGGGGACTCTGATTAGGGACTTTATTCAGCTTTCAGGCGCACAGCTTTGCACCCGATACAGCCAAGTTCTCTATTGCCTATGTAGTGACTAAAGCACCATCTTGACGCACTCTTGAATGGCCGCTACTAGTTCTGCTCCTCAATCCACCTCCCAAGCCATCGCTGGTTGATCTCCTTTGCCTCGTCAATCATGCCAAGCTCTAGCAGAAGCTGGACTGTTCCTCTGGCTGCTGAGTAAATAGCCGAACTAATCCAAGCCTGCGTTGGCGCGGTGTGCTCGCCGATGAAGATAGTGTTGTGCTCGGTCTGGTGATAGGCCGGAATGTATAGCTTGTGCTGTTCAATGTCCGGGCGACACCACGATGTGGCAGTGTGTTCATCTTCGAGCCAGCAAAGACGTTCATAGTCTCCAGTGTAGAGGTCCCTCGCTTGTTCCCCATGGAGGCTCACTATGGCATCAAGTACCGTTTGGACGTGTTCTTCCTCCGAGAAGCTGACGTAGCGATCACTCCAATCGCCACCGCGGTAGTGTGTGATAAGACCAGGTCGTGACTCGTTCAATCCATAAACCGGATAGTAGAGAGCACCAATTGGTCGGCTTTCTGGCATCGAATAACCCCCGAATATCGGTCGCTTGCCCTTCTCCCAGAAGCGTTCGGAGAAAAGTAGAGACACCTTGCAAGCCGACTTGAACCTGAGACCTGCCTCGCTGATGGCACGGCCGAGGACTGATGAAAAGGATGGTAGGTCCATGAACCTAGTCATGGTGAAGGGCACAGCCATTATGGTGTAGTCGTAGTCCTTGGACTCAAATGTCCGATTGCGAACGCTGGGATACCAGGAGAGACGTGTCTGGGTGTGCCCTTCCTTGTCTTCGACGGTCTCTAGCTTCCGAATCTTTCGGTTGAAGACGAGTTTGTCGGACACATGGGGGATAAACGCGTCCGTAAGCCGGTTGAAGCCACCGTCGACGCACTTCCACTCAGTCTCTCCCAAGGAGTCACGAGTTCCATCAAGCGCAAGGTTCGAGTTGTGCACCATCTCATCCCAGATGACGTCGTAATCCGAAGCAGTCCAGATGGCATCAGTGACATTCTCGCTTGCGTGAAAGGCTTTCCTCATCAGACACTGCTCACTCCAATCGTCGAATCCTTGGTCCATGACCAGCTTGTGCGAGCGCCAGACATCCCGCTGTATGGCTTTCAACATGGTCTCGTTCTTCAGAATCTCATTCATGCGCGCTTTGGTGTCGTTGTACTCGGCAGTTGTCAAAGATGGCGGCCTTGCGAGGCTTGGGTCAGCGAGGATGTCAGCTCGCGTCGGGATGCTTCCATCTGGGTGTCTCCCTGTACCCCATGCAATGAGTTCGTTTGGGTGATGCTGGATCCACGGGATAAAATCAACCTTCCACTGAGAGTCGTTCCCATTCATGTCATTGAGAAGCTCAGCTAGTTGGAACGTCAACCGATGCTCTGTGTACTCATGCGTCGAGTTGTCGCTCTTGTAGGTTGCAGCGTACGGAAGCCTCATGGGACCCATCTCAGCAAACTCCTCGGTGCCGCCGACGAACTTTGTTCTGAACCGCCCGCCAACCCGTTCGCTGGCTTCAATGATCTCCCAGTTGTGAAGGCCAATGCTGTCTAGCATCAGACCCGTTGTGAGGCCGGAAACACCACCCCCAACAATGGCGATGGAGACGTTGGAGTTCTTTGTGGGAACAGTGCAGTTCAGTGCTGCGACGCCGTCGAACCATGCTCCGACAGCCTCAAAGTCCTGGAGCAGAGGCTTCTTTGTGCATGAGTGAGCTTCATCCCGATGTGTCTGGGACACTGTCCGGGCCCACGCTGACTGGGTAAACGTCGTCAGGAGCAGGAGCGATGTTTTCCAGGAGCGATTCCATCGTTCGACCATGGTTGGGTATGCGAACCAGGGTAAAGATGTATGATGGTCAGTCGAGGAATAGAGCGACGCGAAAGGGAAAAGGAAGAGTCGAGGCTGGAGTGACATCCATTTCAGTGTGCCTACCTGATGGCCTCACCAGCTACTCATATATGATCTTCAGGGCCATGAGGAGTTGCAATGCTCTGGTCAAGATGAACATGACCTTGATGGCTTAGCATGTTCTGAGGTGTGCATCCGACACCCCACGCTGATCGGCGTAGAAGCCGCAGTCCCACGCTCTAGTAGAAGTTGCGGATGCTGAAAAGGTGGTTGAGTGCGACTGCATGTCGTGGTGATAACCCTGATGTCTTGGCTCTCGGCCACTAGTCGAAATTTGCAGGGTTACTCGCCATAAAAGAAAAGCTACAATCTGGCCGATATCGCCGTTGGTTGTGTTGCCGAATAAAGGATCGGGGCATTGCAGCATTTGTTTCCACACTGATCTGCGCCGTCCCGTTAGCACTACCACAGAAACCCTGCTCCTCTGTCCATTGTCAGTTTGGCCCTGCCATCAGGGTGCTATCCTACCTAGGTACTTTGAACAGAATCTAATTGTTTTAGCAAAATCAAATTGCAAATCATGGAAATATTAGGTCTTCACTTCGGTAATAAAATGCCTCACCTGTTTTGAGAAATAACAATGGCTCGTCTACTCATGTCCTGCAAACAGAGGGAGACACTTTTTTCCCCACGAATATTCAACTAATTATTTTCGGTGTGACAGCCCAAGAAGCGAGTGTCTGCCTGCAAGTCTTGCGCGATGGCCCACGCCGGCGGAAGAGTTATACTTTTTTCCGTGGCAGCGGCCCTGCTGAGGCCGTTGCTTGTCACTGCATATGCGTTTTCGACCACTGGAGCCACCTTGCAGCTCAACGGCTTACCCTACTACGTGCCACCAGATCCTGTTGGAGAGGTGCCAAGGAGTGTGTTCCATGTGGATGAGAGTGTCGGATTTCTCCCGATCACCATCTTGAACACAAATAACTCGTTGTTGACCGCCGAGGATGTTAGGGGTATCTCCACGCGCTTTTCCAAGCACGATGACGTCTTTCAAGATGGCTTTCTTCTAGGTCAGTTTCCGTCCAAAACGCTGAAGTTGGGAGTCTGATACTTGGGGGCTTGGTGCTGAGTTTCTGCAGGACTCTACGTTCAACAACTGAACATGGACGAAGGGCGCTCCAAGACCAGCGTCATTGGCAACTCTACGGCTTTCTGGACATCACCTCCACGCAACACTACACTTCCCAACGGCCCATACTTTCTTTCTGCTACTGGCCGTGTTCACCAAGCGTACAGATTGCACGCAGATGTCCAAGGCGCCTTCAGTGAGACCAGCATCCTGAACCCAGACGGATCGTATTCAGTCCTGCCAGCAAACATACCGGGCCAGTCCCTCACCATTGCTGTGCCGTCCCGGCTGTACTATCAGAGAACTCCAGAAAAGCCCCTCGCTGGTGTTCGTCTCGGGGTCAAAGACATTTTTGACATTCGCGGCTTGAAGACGTCAAATGGCAACAGAGCATGGTACCATCATTATCCCGCGGCAAATCAGACGGCGAGAGCAGTTCAGAATCTGGTGGATGCAGGAGCTGTCATCGTGGGCAAGATGAAGACAAGCCAGTTCGCCAACGGAGAGTCTGCGACGGCAGATTGGGTCGACTACCATGCACCATTCAACCCTCGGGGTGACGGATATCAAGATCCCTCGTCCTCCTCTGCTGGCCCGGCAGCAGGCGAAGGTACGTGAGTGGAGCACCATGTCTGACCCTCGCTAACTCACTCCACAGCCGCGTATCCGTGGTTGGATATTGCGCTTGGCTCAGATACCGGTGGCAGCATAAGATCGCCAAGCCAGGTTCAAGGCATTTTTGGGAACAGACCAAGTACGGAACGAGATCTTTGCTCACAAGAAATCGGCTAATAGAACTAGGTCATGGGCTTGTTTCTTTGGAGAACACCATGCCTCTTTGTCCTCAGTTTGACACGGCAGGCTTGTTTGCACGCGACCCAGTCCTTTGGGCGACCGCAGCAGGGGCTTTGTACGGCTCGAATATCAGCTTCACAAACACATATCCTTCAAAGGTCTTGACAATCGGCTTTGAAAACTATACCACACCCGAACTAGATGCTGTTCTGTCGCGCTTTTTGGCAAACCTGACCGACTTCCTCTCTGCAAACGTTACGGTATTCAACCTCGACGAACACTGGGCCACGACTAACCCGGGTGCGCCCCCTCTGCTCTCCTTTCTCAACAACACCTATGAAGTTGTCTCAGCCAAGGAGCAGGCCAGGCTTGTGAGAGATCCTTTCTTCAGGGACTACAGTGCTGCACATGACGGCAGGCTCCCACACGTGAACCCGGCTCCCCTCACTCGCTGGGGATTTGGCGACAGTTCGACCTCGACGATCGAAGAAGGCATCGCCAACAAGACGCGTTTCATGGAATGGTTCAATACCAAAGTTATAGCCCCCGACGCGAAGTCCTGCTCCAACAGTCTGCTTGTCTACGTCCCGAGGATACCTGAGCCCGTCTACCGAGATACCTACCGGACAGGCCCTCAAGTCCCCAAGGCGTTTTCCACCAGTCGCATATCGGTCATGAGCGAGACACCGGATATGGTTGTTCCTATTGGAGAGATAGCTTACTACTCTTCTGTGACGTCTCACGTTGAGTACTTGCCCGTCACAGTAGATCTGATGGCTGCCAAGGGCTGTGATGGTATGCTTTTCTCGCTGGTTCAGGATCTTTTGGAAGCGGGAATTATAGGAATAAGCCAACCAGGAAGGAGTAATATTCATGGACAGGAGGTTTTGTTTTAGTACAAGCTAGTATTTCAGACAACAATAATAACCCACTGTTTGCAATGTCAAAGGCTGAGGCATTCCATGTCAAAACACAGACACTAGTATTGCAGTAGAAGTCTTGCTTGAACAAAAACCAACTAAAAAACGGTTTGCCGTTATTTATTCCATGCATGTTGCCCGGAGACCGGTGTGCGTCGAGGGCATTAGTCATAATTCCCTCGCCGGCCGTCCTCCTCTTCTCTTCGCATCAACACTGGCAAACTCCACCCGCACCTCAGCATCCGCCGATGCATCATCGATGCTACCGGCACCATGGACAACATTCCCTTTGTCGTGCTGCAGACAATCTTTCTTCATCTCAAGCGCGATGCCAAAAGAAGCCACAATGACCTCCTCGCCTGCTCTCTCGTCGACAAGAGCTGGCACTACGCCGCCATCCCCTACCTGTACGCCATCATTGCCCTCAACATGGACCAGGCAGAACGGTTCATGCGATGCTTCAATGTGGAGAAATACGCCAAGTTCGTCCTCTCCTTGACGATCAGAATCGAGTCAGGGAAGCCAGCCCTGTTCAGGGGGCGTGAGGTTCATGATTTGACTCTACCAGCCATCGTGGACGACAGACTGATCTGGCTCGTGTTGATCATGAAAGAAATGACCAGCCTCGTTTTCTTCTCTCTCTACACACAGCCTCTCTCACATCTTCTACCTCGCCGTGAGATCATCCATGGGTTTCTGCATGTACTTCCTATGACCCTTGCGGGTCTGGAGCTAGATGTTTGGAATGTCGAGGACCTCGAGGACATTCAGAAGCCCGGGAGACCCCATTTGTGTGATACAATTCACATGGTCCTTCACCGGCTGGAATACGTGCGGCTTCGTATGGCTCACATGTGTTCCGCTATGCTTGGCGTCCACGACGGATACCACCATCATCTCGACACGACCAAGACAGATACCTTGGGACCAGTTCCGCTACTAAAACTTCGAGCCATGATCATCAATTGCGGTTTTCTTAATCACGACTTGATCCGTCGCTGCAGCCACTGGCCCAAGGCACGCATGGTGTCTACCCTTTCTTACACGGCTGAAAACACAGCATGGACATCCCTCACAAAGGCTATGGAACAGGTTGTTGAGAGGGGAAGGCCTCGTGAGCAATACCGTCTTCAGGGACAGAAGATGAAGAAAGAGAAAAAGCCTCTGTGGTCGCATCCTCCGTGGCTGAGAGATCCAGACGATGTGAAAATCACCATTACCACCCCTGTACCCTCCGGTCCCTTCGATAAAGGAATATGGACAACCTATATCCGTGCTGATATGGTGAAGAAAGAATCTTGGGCGATACCACAGTGCGACACCGACCCTGAAGGACCCTTTTCTCGCGCCATTCGACTGCCCGCTGGGGATGAAAGGATGGTCACAGAGGCGACTGGAGAGACTCTCATCGAGGGTGAGGCGGAAAACTGGTGCGACATGCTCAACGGAGCAAGACTCCCGGCGGAAATCCTCGATCTACCTCCCCGTTTCGACTCGCGAATGAGTGCTGTGGCCCAAATGTGCGGAGAGCGATCATGGCCCCAGTACCAAACGACTCGCACCTACAGGCAACAACACCCAGAGGCGTCGTCGCCCCACTAGCAGAACGAAGAGAGCACTGGGATGAAGCTTATGAGCGCTGAGAGAAGGGTGGGCGAGGACGAGTACCTGTCAATGGAGAAACTCGTGGAGATTACCCCGGAGGGATGGGAGCGATATGACCGAGGACGTTTGTTGAAACGGATTGGCGAGCCACTGCCTTGATATGGAATTGGCATATGGAGGACAGCAGTGAACGTTTGTTCGGTTCTTTCGGGATACCAAGTTGTACAGTAGCATGAGAGGACCTCGCAATGTATCCGCGAGTATACCGCCCAGAGAATTAATTGACAAGACTTGTCGAATCTAGTACCCTATCCCGATCCCCAAACCTTTGTATAGCCTGAACAGCAACATGAGTCCACCAATAGCCCGAGACGTATGTAACAAGACTTTTAGTTGTCCAAAGTTCCTCCAAGCACCTTAGTCGACCAGTCCAGCAGGAAACTGGTTCCAGCAGCTGTTTCGCGGCAGCGCCATCCGCTCAGTCGTCATTATTTCACCCTTTGCAGGTCGCGTGCCCCGATAGTACACGGGGTAGCTGTCCAGGATACAGATCTCCATGAGGTTGGGGCACATCATCGAAACGATCTGGATGACCCGACCGTACCAAACCGACAGGTACTCGGGACTCTGTGTCATACGGCCATCACCCACGAACAGGTCAGCCATGACAGCCGGGCCAAGGCGTCTGTGGTTGAGCGGAAAGGCGAAACGCTCCAGGTGTTCGAATTCTCCCAAATCTCTGCAGAGGCGAAGAATGAGCCGGAACTATTTCTTTCAGTTAGTTTCAGTGCTGTCACATAGAGCGAGCTACTTACGAGAATTTCTCCGATAGGCAATGCGTTGAGTCTCCCTGCAGGTTGAACGTTCCTCTCGGAAAGGACGAGCCACTTGAGGCCCGGGAAGTCCTCTTGGATCTTGATAAGGGGCTGATCAATCAGTGTGGTCAGCCATCCTGGCTGGGAGGCTTGGGCATCGTTGAAGCGGAGGTGCAGTCTCTCAACGTTGGGGTACAAGGCAGCGACATCATAGCTGTAATAGCCTTCTCTATGTTCCAGATGAAGCGCCGTGATGGTGTGAGGATCACACTGCAGCAGCATCCAGTCAAAGAGCTTGACTCGTCCGCTGCCTTTGCCTCCAATGTCACGAGGGCCCTCGATTCGGAGTGAATGGAGATGGGGCCAGTAGCCAAAGACTTTCAAGTGGTCAACAATCATGTCGCTCTGCCAGTGATACCAGTGCCCCAAGTGAAGGGAGAGGACGCGAAGTTTTTTCATATGATAAAGAGCTTCGTGGATGTTCACAGAGAGGCTTTTGATTGCTATGGACCCTTCAGCGGGTGGCAAAACGGTAATAGCTTCGCTTGTGACGTTGTCGGCCCAGTCTGGGATGGCGATAGTCGCAGTCCTGGATCAACACTCAGCGCATGCACTTCCTACGGTGGCGAAGCAAACTTACTCGATGGTAAAATAGATGTCTTTGTTTGTTCTGACGGATAGAAACCACTGGAGCATCCAGCAGACTTCGACCTGAGTGCCTCTGAAGCAAACCTTTCGGAACAGAAGGGGGATGAGGTGTGCTCGGAAGCCCTTGTTGACGCGGGACAAGGAATGCACGCTGGCCCAGTTGGAGGACGCGACAATCATTTGAAAGATTTCATTCGGAACCCTGACAAACAGTCCTTGGGACCCTGCTTCTTCCATGGTGGCCGGGATGAGGCGGGCTTGGAGACGCCGCGAGTTTGTTGATGGGAGAAGAAATGGAGGGGTGGGTGAAGCGTCACTTTTTTCCCGAGGAGATGAAAGCAGTGCCAGATGCAGGGCTTGAGCAGCGACTCACCAGCCTGCAGTGCTCGTCAAAATAGGACGAAAGGGGCCAAAACAGTTGACCGCCCGGATATGCCCCAATTTCGTCGCAGTGGCCGAAATCTTCCTCTATCAACTACACCACTGAAGCCAGCCTGCCACCATTTCACCTGTTCTGAGAGACGGTCTCGGTTCCCTGGGTTCTTTGCGAAGTAAGAGGCTCTTCGTATTGCTTGGGCCTAGGTAAAGCCTGAAAGAAACCGAGAACCAGAGATACTGTCGATACGATCACATACCCCCTTGCAGGAACAGGCGGCCATGCAGCTGTTGCCAGCTACCTCAGTTCTGGCCTACTTCCCTTATTCCTTCTTACCCGTCTCAGAAACTTTCTTTCCTTGCCCCATATCCCTTCTATCTTGGAAGACTTGCCGCGGAGCCATGCACATACTTGAGTTTGTAGCCGAGTTGCCTTTCAGGTTTTGTCCTACTTTTGAGACTAATTGCGCACTAGCTAACTCTTCCTATTGCAGGGTATTCACTCAGTAGCATGTCGATGTGTGTCCTGTGCACATTTTCAGGGACCTCTTCCATCCTCCCACATTGGCACATGCAGTGACCATGTCGTCACTCGCTTGTCTTCGAGGCATGCGGTCCCATTATAACTCTCTGCCGACCAGAAACAACACCTTTAAAATTAAGCCTTTGGCAGGCTACGTTGGTACGAGTCCTGATGTTCCGATTGTCGATTTCACTGACCAGTCATCAAGGCATCATCATCCTGTCGACGAATTTGAACTACTGACTCTGGATACCCCGATCCAGACGACCACAATGTCTCCGACCGAGTGCAGCAAATATCTGGAGACCTCGAGATTTTGATCCTCCAGCCTTTCTTCAGACAGGCGTGTTCCCAGCACTCGGTGTTCGATGGCACATGGTCCAGGATCGCCCTGGCCACGTTCCTCCGATCAGCACCTAGGCGGTACACACGGCGACACCCTGTCTTGAGTTGCCAATGCCATCAAAAAGAAAACCGATCTGGCCACCCCAAGAGAGAATTCAGAGTTGGAATCTAGGTCGTCGTTGGCCTAGGGAACCCCGAGCCGTGGTCGGCTGAGCGAGGCTACTGGAGTCAAGCATGAGTGCCAGCTGTTCCAGCTGGCAGGCGTATGATCATTCCCAGAGGCACCGTCCGACTTCCGCACAGATTTATCCAATCATAATACAGTGAGCCAGTTATGGAAGTGCGAAGACTCGTTCACCCTGTCGCCAGGCATCGAGATCGCAGGCTCTGTCCCCATCGTCGCTAAAGCAAGATCACGAGTCATACCAGGCGATATGTATGGTTGAGAAGGAATCGAAGAGGACCATGAGAATACTCCCACAGTAATGTGAAAGCAGTGAACCAGAACCAAGCCCTGGCTCGTCATGTGCCGAGGTGGCCGCCCTCCTCTCAAGACATTGCATTACTGTGGCCGCTCGGCCCCTTTAACATACCGCTTTGAACCATAATGGTGACAGAAACAGCCACAGTAATTTGACGACGAATAGTTTCTCCTTGTTAAGATCAGTGTGGAAGTGTGGAACTTGCTAAGGCATCTAGGAGGGGGGGCTCAAAGGTCGGCCCATCCGATCATCATGCTGTCGGACAAGTCGCAATGTTGAAAGACCGCTCGGTACCACAGGATCCCCAGCCCCAGAATTGGCAGCCAAAATTTGGTGGGGATGCACTAATCATTCCGTTTCTCAAAGTTTTATTGTTCTTTGATCTTGGGAACCCATAGTCTGCAAATCGTTACCCTTCCTTGCCTTTATAGCGTTTGCTTGTCTCTGGTTGATCGCGCAAGCACAAAGCCTTAAGTTGGCTCCCAGGTACCCAATTCCAAGGAATCATTATGAGCTTCTATTATTTGCGTATTATTTGGGGTCCCAGTTTACTAGGCTCCTTCTGTCTACAGCTTAGTTGCTGGAGCCATGTTCGCTTCGTTTAGGTGCCAAATGCAGTCAATGGCACAATGAGTTGATAACTGCAGGGTCCTATTGTTTACCTATGTAGGGAAACTAGGTACTCAACAGAGCAGTGTTTGTGTTTGCCAAACAGAAAAGCAAAATCCTTGTTAATCCCGAACTCCAGAAGATTTCCACATGTCTAAACTTGATGATTTCCGTAGGAACCCAGATCTGCATGCTCCAAATTCATTGTTCCTAACCGTCGCTCTGGTGCCGGTACCTCCATGGCAGCGGTTGGTGAACCGAAGAACCTCGCCCATTCACCACCCATGGTAAGAAGCCAGAGCATAATCTGAAAGGTATTCCTCCCACAGTACCCTCGCATTAAGGATCCCTTATCTCTGTCTGGCTACTGCAAACGCTTCAAGTCGTCCAGCTCCTTCTCGGCTTGTTCGTAAAGCTTCTGCTGATTCACGATGAGTGGGGATTCCCGGAGTATCGCAATCATCGGGCGCGCGATTTCTAATCCAGCCCTGACATTCCGGAGCGCATAGATGGCCTCTATTGCTCTGCCAGTCTCCTCTCCGATGTCGTTGAACCTTTGCTGGCAGTAGTCCCACTGGTCTTCGTAGTCAGGAAATTCGTCGTCCCGATGGGAGATTCCAGCGGCTGTAAGCATGAGGCGAATGATCATGTTCAGGGTCCAGTATCGACTACAGGTATTGTACGGCCGGAGAGCCATTCGGGTCTGTACTATGAAATCCTGCACCGATATCAGGAATAGTCGAGAGTCTTCAACAGTCGGATACATTCCAGGCGTCGCTTTAACGGAAAGATAATTGTGTAGTGGATGCCAAACCGAAGCGCGAGGCCACACGCTCATAATTGCTCCTTCCAGTTCTGCTCTAACTCGGGGGGTCAGGGGGGTCTTCCACATGTCAGAGCCGGCGTTCCCAGTCCTGGCTCTCTTGGCTGACGGCGGGAGAACGGGTTCAGTAAGCAGTCCCTTCAACTTGCCTTGGGCATCAAGGCGCTTGAGGTCATCGTCCCGGCCGTTCCATGTTGGGAGGAATGACTCTGGATCCAGGCGCAGATCAGTCAAGTTGAGTTTCAAGTACTTAGCAACCCGGTAGAGTTTGTCGGCTTGGCTGCATTGAGAATCGCGGTCCGCTTGGGAGAAGTGCTTCACAGACTCATGGATCGTCAAGTTGATTCCCAATTGACCAAGGCTTGATGAACTGCCTGTCACTTCGGAAGGGCGGCTTGGTCCCTGCCTCGATTCAGTAGCTGGCGTAGTTTGCTCAGCAGTGGATGCCACGTTGAGTATCAACCTCCGTTTGCGACCATTGTGCTGCGGTTCGGTAACGTTGCCTTTGCTTGTCAGGCTCGAGCCAGAACTGCCTGCAGCATTGTCTGGTGGGAAGCAGTTGCCTGAAGGATCCATGTCCTTGCGACGAAAAAGGGATGCCATTATGTCTACGACGTGATGTGAGTTGGACAATTCAGTTCCATAAGGGACACTTGACTGGCTTGTCACAAATTGTAGGAGCGAGGAAGGTGGTGTGATTTGTGACTTGGGATAGCGGGGTGGTTGACTCACGATGATCTCCAACGAGCGAATGCAGCCCGAGGTCCCAGAGAGCTGGTGCACACAAAAGTATGCGGTAAAATTGATGCTGCGGTAGACTGAGGCGGATAAAGGCGTTTGGAAAGGAATTGGGAGCCGAGAGGCATCAAGGTGATGCAAGGCTAGGTGCCTCTTGTGATGAAGGAGGAGGAGGAGAGGAGAGGAGCAGACGGAACAAGGAAGAGAAATAACTTGGGCCAAGCCTGAGATGATTTTGATTCACGGCCGCAAACAATGTAAGCAGAGTAGTTGCTCTCGAACCTGAACAACAGGGCAGCTGTTGCTGTTTCCAAACGTGGAGATTTAGGGGCAACCTTAGGGGCATTCTCCAGGCGTGCGTAATTCACAAACTGGGCCGGCTATTGCAACCTTTTCGTCTCCGCCCTCTCCTCCCTGAATTTCTTCCTCTCCATTCCACACCCACCAATCTTCACCAGTGCTGGCACACATCAACTTGCGCAAGGACGCCTGCCCTGGTCTTTCGTGACATCTCAAGACAGCTTAGAAGTCAAGGTACCTACAGCTCCCTCTTCTCTTACCTCGGATCGGGAAGGCTGACTCTCCCTCAGCATCTAGCGACTGCAGTAAGCCTTAAATGATCAGGGCAAAAGGCTGTCTCGACCGTCAAGAAATGTTGCCTTTCAAGGATCAGCAATTTCAGCCTCTCGATGCCAGCGCGCAGGGTGGCGCTCCTGGGGCCCGAGAGGAGCCACTGACTCCCCAGCCGCTTTCGGATCCCCGAGTCTACTACCAGCATCCCCAAATAGTTCCAGACGCCAAACGCGGTAGAGACGACCTCGTGTCCCCTGTCGAAGATGACACTGATTCGGTTGAATGGGCAATGTTGATCGAAGACGATTCAGGCCATCATTGCATCGATGATCTGGAGAGACTCTCGAGAGCGACCCCCGTGGACCTCAGACACTGGAGAACCCAGCACAGCCTCGCCGTTCACGACTTCGCAGTGTCCAAGCTCGACTTTGACATTTGTACAATCATGACCCTTGATGACGAGGAGAACTTCCTAAGCAAGCTGAGATGTTGGGCCGTGAGCGAGCTTTACGCTGCTTCGATCGTGCTTCGCGCAAAGACCGGTGACAACACCATGACCCCGGAATTGGGTTACGTCATGTCTACCATCGCTAACTTGGACACCTGGAATGAGCTTCAGGACCAGTGGCTGGAAAGGAGAGGAGCCCAGACGACATCTGACGGCATCGGCAGCCCTGGGTGCGGATCAAAGAATTCAAACGAGCTTATTCTTGGTGGACTGAGCGGAGAAAGGATTTGAGAGATTTGATGTGTAACGATGCTGTGGATACCTAACAATGAAAATGAAGATAGCTATAGTCTTGTAAATCTTCACATTAGCATCCGCGGTTGACCCACGATTCATCCTTCCATGCCTTTGATCTCAGCTTGGTGCCCATCCCCTTAGCAAAACGTGAAGCCTACCGACAACCCACGCCTCTTACAGGTCGATACACGGCTCTACATCGAATCTAAAGAGTCTAGAAGCCCTAATATTGAAAGCATACACCCAGCACGTGCATCCAAGCGATTTAGGGGCAAGCTTAGGGGCATTCTCGAGGCGTCCGTGATTCACGAACTCGGTTGGCTAGGTATTTAAACCCTTTCGTCTCCGCCCTCTCCTCTCGAATTTCTTCCTCTTCCTTCCACACGCGCTAACCTTCACCAGTGGTCGGCATCCATCACAGCCTACAAAAGGACTCATGCCCCTGATCATCGCGATATCTCAGGGTAGCTTAGAAGTCAAGGTACCCATAGTTCACTCTTCTCTCACCTTCAATCGCAAGAGCTAACTCTCCCTTGAGAACTAGTGACTGCAACAATCATTTTGATTTCCTCGCAGCAATTTGATCTCCTTCCCAACGCGACTCTTTGGTAAGCATCAACCCGCACTCAATCGATTACCCCAACTGACCAGGGTAGAAGACTCTCTCGATCGCTGAAGCCATGGCGCCTTCCGGAAACCAGAAGAATGAACCTCTTGAGCCCAGCCAGCACGCTGAAGCTGCCGGGGGCCCAGCCGAGGAGCAGGCCGGAAACCTAAAGGAGCCGAAGACTGAGGACCCAGAAGAGCAGTCGCCAATGCTACCACCACTCTTCTCCCAGCCGCGGCGCAACAACCGCCATCTACGCCCAAACACCGAACGAGCCAGAAAGGATCCTTTGCTCAGGGTCAAGAATGATCTTGGTGCGCTGCAGTGGTGTGTTCTTGAGAAGGGGGAGGGGAGCCCCGAGACACTCCACCAACTGGCTAGAGCGGTCCCCTTGGACATCCGACGTTGGGCGTTCAACAATGGAGAAGATTTTCGTCGCTTCGTCCTGAGAAGGATCGGGCGTGACATTTCCATAACTCAGGTCCTCGGCACGGAGGAGGCTTTGTTCGCTTTGGCGGCACGAATTAGAGCATGGGCTAGACGAAAGCTTTGCCGTGCTTTGATCCCTGCCCGCCGCACGGAATCCATACTGTTTGGCAGAGACCCCACCACCGAATACCGGCAGACCACCACTGACTTCAGCCTCGACTGGACTACTATCTGGAGCGACGATACTCAAACTTTTGCCCATAGCTGGGAGTTGAAGCCCTCTGAGGACTAGAGGGCCACTAGCAACTTCGGCGCCCTTGGGGATACCTCACACGGCCAAAGAATTGAAGCAAGCACGGGCACCTGATGAGCGATTTAGAGGAAGAAGTTGAGAGATTTGATGGATTGTGGTTCTATGGGTACCTAGCAGGGAAGATGAAGGTAGCTATTAGGTGAATAAATCTTCACATTTGCCTTTATGTTTGATGCAATGAAGTATGCCTTTGGTCCTAACTGGGCACCCACAGCCTGGATAAAAGGTGATGTCTGGCGAAAGCACATGCCTTGCCCAGCCCGTCATACGAGGTAGCATAGGCTCCAAACACCATGCTGTCTCAATGTTTACCCATCCCTGGTACCCAAGCGCCTTGTCTGTTGCGTTGAAGATCGTGGGTCCCCTTCTGCACCTTAAACTATTTTTTTGCGATGCCCTGATGTTTGTGTTACTGACTGAATGCTCTTTGTTCTTCTGCCAAATTCTGTATTTTCCCGTCTAGGGTAAGATACCTCGGTACCCAGCTGATGGAATCGAGGTGTTTGCTGCCTGGGCTGCTGCATCTAACAGCCGCAGACCAAACACGCATCTTAGGCTCAACACACTTCATCCTCCACCTGCACACAAAACACTCTCACGTAAATCCGCCGTATCATCCTCTTCTCCCTTTCCGAGTCTCTCATTCGGGACTCCGCCTTCAAATCTATAGACCTTCACCTTTTTCCCCTTTCATATTGGGTCCGGTCGCGCAGATATTCGGTTCGTCGCCTCGCGCCAGTAGAGAAGTCCAGGAGGAACCCAGCCAGGTATCTTAGAACGTCCGCAACTCCCCTTCACCTCTCCCCAACTCCTCGCATTGAATCATCTACTGACTGACTGGATGCCCAGAGCCTTTCTTCGACGATATAATGCCGCTCCTGCTAGAAAACGGTTCTTCCCCAAGACTCCATCCTCCCGCTACCGTCCGGTACCTATCTTTCGGACACTTGCAGTCAACCTGCAACACCCACCCTTGGTTACCACTATTCCCAGACTTTGCTGTAGAGGGGCAGTTCAGATACAGCCAGAGCAAGCTAGCATCAACATCATCAATGCAATCAACAATCTTTTCAGGTACCAAGCAAGGGCTTACCTGGCATATGGCCCACAAGCTACCCTCGGGCATATCGCTTGGTAGAGAAAAAAAAAACGTGTGACATTCCTGCTGGGCCTCGAGCAGTGTCAAACATTTTCGAAAATTCCAGTATGCCCGAGAGCGTATGCGACAACCCAGCCTGCAATCCGCGCTGATCAGGGTGTTCCTCTGCTGGAATAGCGGGTCTTACCCTGTCCGCGCTATCGAGGGCTACCCGTTGGTTCATGTGGGGCAAGCCCCGAGGCGAACCAACCTAGCAAGCTAGGTTGGCCACAAAATTGTGATACGGCCACAAAATTATGATACAGACCCCGCACTTGGTGATGTCCTCATTTATATGCAATTACCACCTATCTTGGCCGTATTTCACGACACCAACTGGTAAAACACACCTTTTTTGTGTCTATCTTCATTATGCCGAGTGATGCGAATCTCAAGGCCGCCCGGGAAGTCGTGGCATCACGTGCGCGGTATGCCCGGGGTCTCCATCGCAGCACCTCCACCGGCATAACCCAACCACTCTCACTTCGTGGCGCCAACGAACGCCACCCCGGGTCCTCCTTTGCCTCTATTCAGAGGATCGTGAGAAGGCTAGAGACCGGATCTACGCCTCGTCAAGTCGG